>JAASGT010000347.1:0-29064 GCA_023334315.1 Globisporangium alternatum | reverse complement strand
GTCTTCAACTTGCGAGGTCGTCCTGGGCTCTTCTTTGTGCCATACGCGTCAAGGTTCTTCAGAAACGCATGCACAACAGTCTTGGATCTTCCAACAGCCTTGGCAATGTCTCGGATCTACATCTTGGTGTTTGCGTACGCTAGAATCTTGCCTTGCTGCAGCTTCGTCAGCCCTGGAGCTTTGTCCATCGTCTTGACGACCCCACGGCTAAATGGACAATGCCATTGACGAGAGTAATGCTCACTATCCCCTGTAGGTCGATTTCAAGCCAGTAGCATCACGCATTCGCCCCCTCAAATGGCTGAATCTTGCACTGTCCCTATCATTTTGTCGCTCTATAAATTTATATCTGCCATTCCTGTGGCTCTAAAAAGTCAAATCGAGCTGCGATTTCACCACAAGAGTGTCCTAATGACGTTCTCTAACACACTAAAAACGCTCGCCCGCAAACACAAAATTCGAAAAAAATCCACATAGTTCAATTATTTGTTGCTGTCCTTAACTTTTTGACGTGCACTGTACTAATTTTAGCTTTCTTTTTAGGATGCATTCTGAAACAAGTCTGTGGTGTTCTCAGAGTACGAGCACTCCCGACGACATCGTCTCACACCTGCTGCGCGTGCAACTGGGGCCTCAGTGATGACGACGCTGACACCAAAGGAGCTCGTGGCAGAAGTGCTCGTGGTTCTTTGCTTAAGTTCTCATGGCTTTTCTACGTTAAGTTCTCCGTTTAAAAAATATTTTTCTTTTTTGTTAGTGTAATTTTTCTCTAAAATATTTTCGCCTGTATTGAAAATGTAAAATACGATGATAAAGTATGAATTTTGCATATCTTTTAGTTGGACACTTTATTATCTTCGATGTTCTTGAAAAGAGGTCGCCGATGCTCAAATCCTTCTCAGTTCGCTTCAAGCACAATACAAGCAAGATGGCGAGCGACGGAGAGCAGTTCGAGACGCTGCGCTTCCAGCCGTGGAACAGTGCGCCGGACGTGACCTTCTGGCAGAAGCTCGCGACGCTCAAGCTCAATACCTTCCAGCTCAACGACCAGGCGCAGGTGCGTTGCTTGCGTTGTTCCTGCTGCGTGTAGTGGTGGGTTGATTGAAGACCACACTTCATGACTGCAAACTGATAGGATGATGGCTGCACTCGTCGCTCTGTGTGCGTGTGTATCAGGCGCTCACGGGGTACTTCACACCAGGGCGGTCAGTGAACGTGCCGGCGCGCTTCACGGTCGACGACAGCTCGTTCCCAGTCACCGACGGAGAGCAGAACGCCAGGTGAGCTCCACATTGTTGTCTCCATTTCATGGGCTTGTGGGTTGAAAAGACGATCGACTGAGTGACTAACACCACTGTCTACCGCGTTACGCACTCACTTGATATGCGTATGGATATCGCTACGCCTCTGTTGCCTGCATCACTACATAGTGCTACCAATCGCGCGCGGTACGAGTGGAAAGCGCCTGGGACGCTCATCAACACCAACACGCTGGAGGTTCGTGCCATTACCACCAGTTCCGTACGAAGCGCCGGCTTCTCATTTGTGTTGTCATCCTTACTCATGTGTCCTCTATAATATGACGTACATATCCACAACAGGACTTTAAGAACCTCGACAAGGCTGCTGTTTTACAGCAAGCGGGCGAGAGAATCCTGAACGCGGTCGTCAATGACAATGGTGCAAATGACGCCAGTGTGGACCAGCTGAACGCGTTCGTGCTCGTGACGTTCGCAGATCTCAAGAAGCACTCGTTCCTCTATTGGTTCGGCTTCCCAGCTCTCATGCCCGCGACGCCCTTCAAGAGCAAGGCCCCCGCTCCAGTGATATCAGTGCTCTCTTCGGTGGAACAGACCCAAGCGCTCGGCGGGCTATTGGAGCTGCGCAACGCCAGTGTGACGGACTTCTCGGCGTTCTTCGTCGTTGAGCGCCTTCGAGAGGCCGATGCAAGCGGGAAAACAGTGCGCGTGGCGTCGTTCCAGACCTGGAAGTCCCGCTCCGAGGCGGAAACTGACTCTGACGTTGTCGAGGTGATCTTTGGCTTTGTGGACCCGTGTCCGTTGAAGGCGAACCCCGGGTGGCCGCTGCGCAACTACCTCGCGCTACTGATATCCCTCCCAGCCACCAAAATCCCACGCAACCAGCCGCTCAAGGTCATTTCGTTCCGCGAGCATTTGCACCACTTCAGCGAAGCCCCCGAGGAGTTCGAATGGCTCAACTCGCTCGTGTTCAAAGTCCAATACGACGAGCCTTTTCTATCCAGCACGCGAGCCAAAAGCGACGTGCGCGTGATGGGCTGGGAGGCGAACGCGCGCGGGAAGCTCGGGCCTCGCATCATGGAGCTCGGGGGGATCCTGGACCCGATCCGCCTCGCCGAGACGTCCGTGGACCTGAACCTGAAGCTCATGCGCTGGCGCCAGCTACCGTCGCTGGACCTGGAGAAGATCGCGCAGACCAAGTGTCTGCTACTCGGCGCCGGGACGCTCGGCTGCTACACGGCACGCAGCTTGTTGTCCTGGGGTTTTCGGCACATCACGTTTGTCGACAACTCGACCGTGAGCCACTCGAACCCAGTCCGCCAGCCGCTCTTTGAGTTCCAGGACTGTGGGAAACCGAAGGGTGAGTGCGCTGCAAACGCCATGAAGCGCATCTTTCCACTGGTGGACTCGAAGGCCGTGAACCTGACGATCCCCATGGCGGGTCACGCGCTCAGCAACGCACAACTTGTCGACGAAGCGAAGCGAGGTCTTGAAACTCTCGAGAAGCTCATTGACGAGCACGACGTAGTGTTTATGGGCACAGACTCGCGCGAGAGCCGCTGGTTGCCCACTGTCATAGCCGCGTCCAAAAAGAAACTGCTGCTGAACGCCGCGCTGGGCTTCGACAGCTACCTGGTGATGCGCCACGGCGTCCACGACGACAAGAAGAGGAAATCGAACCTCGGTTGCTACTTCTGCAACGACATCGTGAGCCCTCGCGACTCGCTGAAGGACCGCACGCTGGACCAGATGTGCACGGTGACGCGTCCAGGACTGGCGCCCATCGCGTCTGCCACCGCCGTTGAGCTTCTTGTCGCTGTACTCCACTCGCCCGAGGGCAAGTACGCGAGTGCCGAGAAGTCGGCCGACGGGGCGACGCCCATGGGCTTCATCCCGCACCAGCTGCGCGGCTTCCTCAACTCGTTCAACTCGATGGTGATCACGGGCGAGCCATTCGACAGGTGCATCGCGTGCAGCTCAAAGGTCTTGGAAGCCTACGAAGCGGACGCGTTTGAGCTGCTGGAGAACGCGTGCAACTCGAGCGCGTACCTCGAAGAGCTCACGGGGCTCAGTCAGCTCACGCAGGAGGTGGACTCGATGTCCTTTGAGCTGGACGACAGCGACGACGACAGTGAACTCGTCTAAAGAGGAAATATGGCAGACTCATGCTGACGTGATGATGATGCCTGGCTTGTGGTCGTGAATATAACAGGGGTGTTCAAGAGTGTGCCCTCTCAGGTAATGAACGGTCTTTGATATTCTTGTGTGCCTTGTGTCCACAAAGCTGAAGAGACGGAGAGCTGTGGTGTCTAGTTGCGACCTTTCGCACCTTAGCCATAAGACTTCGCGTTCATCTCTCAAGCCACACACTTTGCGATCGTCAGACGGTATTCGATGATGATGAGTGCCGCTGCCAAGCTCTTCTTCTTCGTGTACTCGTTCCTGTGGTGGGGTCTATGTAGTCAGCTCGCGTCTCTTGTGGTGAGCCTCACGCCGGACGAAGCGCAGGCCTGGCGTAATGCCAGCGACTCGTTCGACTGGCAACAAAAGGAGGCGAACGCGCAGGTCAAGATCATCGGACGCGGCGTTCAGGATGCGATGGGGAATCTCTACTTTGTGGGAGTCAAGACGTACGTGACGGTGGCGGACGCAATCAGTGACCAGAACATATTTATTGCGAGCATCAATGCTGATGATACGATCGCGTGGACACGAGAGGTGAGACCGTGTGAATGGCTCAAAGGATATAGAATGGGTGAACCGTGTGGCTCTTACTTGTCTTTCTTCTTGTTGACTAGTTTGGCACGAACGAGACGGACGCTGCGAGCTTCATTACGCTCGTGAATGAGACCTCGACCGACAATGTTAGCGGAACAGTGGTGACCACAGAGATGATCTACGTGGTCGGCACGACGTGGGGGTTCATGGACGAGGGCGCCCACGCGCTCAACGGCTTTGGCCAGTTTGGTGGACGCGACGTGGTGTTAATCAAGCTCACACGGGACGGAGACAAGCTCTGGGCGCGACAGGTAAGTGTGTCTCCATCAACATTGATGGTCTCATTTTCTTCTCTAACAACCAGTTTCCACTTTCATGCACCGCAGTTTGGCAGCACAGCGAATGACTTCGGCCTGGGCGTCGTGGTCGACCGCAGTTTCAACTCGCTGCTGCTTACGGGCGGCTGCATCACAGACCAGGTAAACGTGGTCGTGGAGGTCAGCGTCAACACTGTGCTGGAGGCGCGCGAGCCGTTCTCCCAGTACGAGACGCAGCTCATGGACTCCCACACACGGACTGGTGTTCGCCCTCAGCAGTACGAGTTCGCCGCGAGCTTCAACTTCCAGGGCGATCTGCTGGACTTCACGATGGACGGCGGCGTCACAATCACCCCGCGACGGCAGCGCATCGAGGAGAACGGCATCAAGGGCGAGTACAGCGTCGTGCTCAACCGCAAGCCACTGAATGACGTGACGGTGCGTGCGGACGTGGTGATGCTCGTGGATCCCGACGGATTGAAAGTTCAGCAGCTGCGCCTCCCAAATGATACGAACCACAAGGTCACGTTCACGAGAAGCAATTGGAACCGCGAGCAGATCGTGAGGGTCATGGCCGTCGACGATTCGTATGCGGAGGGCGTACACTACGCCACGATCACGCACTCGATCTCGAGTCTCGACCCGAACTTCAACGACTCGCAGACGCCGTTCCTCTATGGCCGGAACCTCACGATGCAAGTGGACGACAACGACTTTGCGGGCGTCAGGCTCTCGAGAACGCACATGTACGTGGGTGAAGGAGGCATGAACGACAGCTACAACATCGTGCTGAGTTCCAAGCCCTGGTACCCAGTGAATGTCACGATCCTGGCGATGCACCCAAACCAGACACGGGTCAAGACGCCGCTGATCACCTTCATGCCAGAGACCTGGAATGTATCGCAGACAGTGGTGGTCTCGGCCGTGGACGATTTGGTCTCGGAGGTCGAGTTTGGAGGCCTTCACTATGGAGGGAAGCTCATCCACTACAGCGAGAGCAAGGACTTCCGATACAATACGCGACGGCCTCGGTGCTTTGACGTCCCAAACTGCGACCCGGCGGCGGTGACGACAACGTGTCTAAAGCCAGATCTCATGGCCCAGGTGCCCGTGCGAGTCTGTGATTTGACGAACGAGTGCAGCTTCACGCTCAGCAACGGCGCCTGTGTTGCCAACGCGCTACCGTCTCTAGCCGGAGCTCAGGGTATCCCTGCGCGCTTTGGAAACCGCCCGCTCGATCCGAGCCTCAATACCAGTACAAGCACAAACGAGACTGCAATTTCTTATACCAAGCTCCAGAGCCTACTGCTGCGTGAACAGCTGGACTTCAACACGTCCAGACCTCGCAACATCACAACGGGTCTCCTTTCGTACGTGCCGCCACCACCTGAGCTCCGGGGCTTCGTGCTGAGCTTCCTGGGTCTGCTCAACCTCGACCAAGTGCAGCGTCTGGGCCAAAACCCCATTCGAGTGCTCCATGCTGTCTGCGCTGGGATGAGTCGACTTGAGACCCATCGCTGGGCCTTTGAAGAGTGGCCCAGTGGGTATGTGAACCAGGTTCTCCAGATCGTCCTCACAATGTTCCCCGATATCATCGACGAGCGGCGGGCCTGGAACTGCGGCGCGGCCGTGTTTCGACCAGGCAACAGTCTTAATGTCACCATCTGGGACAACGACCCGGGCGTGACGCTCTCCAGCGCTTCACTATCGGTCATCGAAGCCAATGCGGCGGACACCAGTGCTGACGCTGTGGCCACCTACTCGATCGTATTGAACGCACCACCTTCCTCTAATGGCGGCTCACTACAGCCAGCAATGTCCATGTGCAGCCTTCCGGGCTCGGACTTTTGCGGCTTCTGGGATGATTTCCCAGCACTAGCAGCGCAGATCTACAGCCAACCGTCAGCACCAGCCAACGTCAGCATTGCAATCGTCGGTAACTCGCAGATTAGTGTCTCGCCCTCGCTCGTGACGTTCACGACGGCAAACTGGTTCGCGCCTCAGTGGATCAGCGTCCGTGCTGTGAACGACGCCATCGCGGAGGCTGAGGCCGCGTTCCTAATCACACATCGCGTGCAGAACTCGCCCTTCGGATACGCGAATACGACGGCGTTTTGGCTTCAAGGCACGCTGCCTGCACCACCGTACCGACAATTTCCAACCAACGCCACTATCAGTGGCAGTGAACTCAAGATGCCGTACAACACGATCCCAACATTGTTGAACGCCCCTGCACACCAACACGTGAACGTGCGCATCCAGGATGACGACAGCGCCGGTGTGAAGATCATCGTGAACCAGCCTGAGAGGGACCTGATCACGAAGGAGTCGTCCGACACGATCGACTGGGTGGGCGACTACGCAACTTCGTTCACGTTCAGCGACATCTCGCTCTCTACGAAAATCACGGAGGACACAGACAGTGTGCTCGCGAGCATCCTCGTGCTGAGCCCGAACACCACGTCCTATATGAAGTTCCACCTGCCGTCCACGCACGAGGGGGACTCGAAGCTCGCGTTCAGCTTCGCGACACTTCGCTTCTATCAGACGCCGTTCAAGATCTTCAACGTCTCGGACGCGAGTGAGGACTCGACGATCAGTAGTAGTGACGCCGGGTTGTTCACCAAGACCTACCGGCTGCGTATCACACTCGTGCAGAACTCGTGGACTCGAACAGGCGTTAGTGCTCAGAACGCTAGTCTCCCCAGTGAACTGGCGTTTGCTGCAACCAAGTCGATCAACGTCACAGCTATTGTTGAAAAGAGCCGGCCGATTGACTTGAATGTGACGACGCTAATCGCACAGCTATTGCCCACGAGAGCCTCGGTGCTGTCGTTCAAGATCGAGGTGCTCGCGGGTGTCGCCAACACGACGCAGTCGGTCACGCAGATGTGCTCGTCGCACTTTGAGAGAAAGCTGCGGCCGACGCTGCAGCTCGGATACCGCTTTTCCAATCTGTTACTGGGAGGTACTTCCAGTCAGAGCTCGACTGACGCAGTGGTTTCCGGACCAGCGTCTATAGCGACTGACGGAGACCGAAATGCGAACAGGACGACGTCGACAGCCAGCGAGCTCGAGCCCTACTGGGAGACATGCTTTGACGAGACCAAGAAACTTGGACAGGTCGCGCTGTTCCTGCCCGAGTCCATGAACTCTGTGAAGGCGAGTGATAGTGGGAAAGAGGTCGCTGTCAACATTGTCGGGATCGCAACTTTGCGGCAGATGAGCAGCGCTACAAAGTCTTTGAAAGACGCGATGGCGTTCGGATGTCCCGAGTCCTGTCCTCTGATTCGTCGCACCGCCGTTCGCAAGGAGATCATCCTCTGGGACATCCAAGCGGGCGTGCGATGTCTGCGTATCTACAGAGAAGGCACTGGCCGCCTGGAGCTCGTCGAGGTCGAAGCCTACGACTCATTCGTGTCAGTCACGCCCACAGCCGATGGCGCAGGTCTCCGATCGCGGCTCAAGAGCGACTGGACGGCGCAGAAAGCCTCCGAGTCCTGGCGTGTTCAGCAGAGCGCAAAGCGATCGAAAGACGAGAACCTGGCGCTCGGGATGGCGACACGGCAGAGCAGTACGAGCACAGAGAACGCGTTCGCGTACCTTGCAGTGGACGGTCAACAGGCTGCGACTTGGGACTCGACGATCATCCAGAACGCCAGCGCTGCGCTAGAGTCTCAAGGTTCACAGCAGCAGCAGCTTGCGCCTGGGAGCACCCGAACTTTGTTGGAGAACGATCCGTGGTGGGAAGTGGATTTGGGCGCAATCAAGCCTATCAGCGCCGTCGTGCTGTATCCGTACATTGGGATGCCTGGCCGAGGCTTCTGTAGCTCTACGACATCGTCGAGTAGTAGTTCCAATACCAAGTATCCCGAGTGGAGTGGGGATCTCTACGGCTACAGTCGCACAGATAGCCTGCTGATGCTGCAAGATCCGTTCAAACAGGACTTTGAAGTGCTGATCACCGATGTGTCGCTCGCTACAACCAGCGACCCAAGTTCCATGACCGTAACTCGCAGAACTACGCTCTCGTTCTCCTGTGAGAACGAGACCACGTCCATCACCTGGGCAGACGCGTTCACAAAAGGCCGGTTCGTCACAGTGCGCAAGCAGGGCCTTGGCATCCTGATGCTCAATGAGGTGAAAGTGAATCGCTGGAACCCAGGCACGACGCCGAGGTACCTGCTGCTAGACCTCTACAGTTTTGGTGCTAGTCCCATGGCGCTGTCGAGTATCCAGTTGTTCCCGCCGACCGATTCGCTTATTGCACCAGACTCGAGCGGTGGCGGGTTTGCCCTGCCAATTGCCTACGAGATCCACAGTGTGAGTTCTCAGCTCACAACGAGTGGCGCTGGCTCTGCGGCTGCCCTCAAGAGTCTCGTGATCAGCGGTTGCTACGTCGCGGCCAAAGCGTCGTTCCACGAGTGGATCGTGCTCGACCTGCTCAAGCCCACGCACGTGGGGCTCATTGAGATGGACACAAACGTCGCCAAGTGCGGCGCCAACGTGACGCAGGCCATATCGATCTCGATTGCAGCGTACGGCGCAGCGCTCGACGGTATCCGAAGCGCACAGGCAACCAACGCACTCTCTGTGGCGACTGAGACGTGTGAGATCGATACCATGGGCGTGCTCAAGGACTCAATATCGCTAGCCTCCTGTAAGACTTTTCTATGTGGAGAGGCAGCGTGCAACTCGCATCTTCGAGCCGTGGGGACGGCCTCCACCTTGGTATTGAGCGACTTTAGCGACGTGGTGCTTTTGGGAATGGTCGACTTTTTCCCGATGGCGAGACTTCCTCTATCTCTTAATGAGCATCGCGCGATGGTGCTTCGCGACAACCCCGTGGCGCTCTGGACATTCGACGATCTGGTAAAGATCCCCATTCTCAGCACAGGCGTGGACGCGAGCACCAAGCGCGCTACTGGAGCTCTCGAGTTTCCTTCTACAGAGGCGTCGAAGCAGTTTTTGGTGGACGACGACAAGGAGAACACGTTCTATTCGAACGACGTGCTGCTGCAGGTGTCGATGCCCGCGTTCTCGCTCGAGTTCTGGATTCTTTTGACTCAGAACATAGCCTTCACGACGTCATCAGCCGATAGTGTTGTCAACATTGTCACAATGGACAGTGCCAGTGTCGTGTTTGCGTCCATCGGGGTCTCGAAAACCAACCCGGGTGGCTTCTTCAAGCTCGTGGACTCAGTCTCCGGCAAGAGTTGCCTCGCCGCCGTAGACGGCGACATACTGTCGTCTTCAGCCTCCACACAGATGTGGAGCCACGTCGTGGCCTCGTACGACCCGTCGACTGCTACGATCACACTCACGTACAATTACAACCTACCTGGCGGTGGCGAAATGAGTCAGAAATCCGCCAAGACGATCTGCACACTGGCGATGTTCAACGTCCAGCGCAAGACGCTCAACTTTGGCTCGTACAAGCCTCTTGTGAGTATCACCAAAATGCCTGGGTTCATTGGCAAGCTCTCAAACGTGGCCTGGTACTTGCGAGCGCTCGGCCGCTTTGAGATTTTGGATCACTACCACGACTTTATCTCGGGGGCCACGGACGCCACGACGTTCGCGCACAGTTCGTACGCTCTGAGGCTGAGCTCCAAGCCGCTAGCACCAGTGGCGATTAGCATCAACGCCGAGGCGCAGTGCTACCGGTTCAACCTCTGCAACGTGTCCGTCGTGCCCTCGTCCGTGGTCATCACGCCGGAGAGCTGGATGGAGCTCACGCAGATCCACGTCGTGGCCACGAACGATCAGCTCTACGAGGGTGACCACATCACGCAACTGGAGTTCCAAGCGACCAGCAAGCCTTCGTATCAGCTTGTATCTACGGCTTCAACGTTGGATCTGCTTGCTCTAGCCAATGGGAGCAGCACCACGACTGTGCTTAGAGACTACGAGCGGCGAGTAAGCAAGTTCTACCGTGACCTTCAGCTAAGACGTGTTCTCATCGACCCACAGGTGCTAAGGCTTCGTGAGAATAGCCTCATGACACTCCAGGCCAACTGGTCGGGAGTGCGCATCGACTACCGCATGATTGTGAACGAACCCTACAACGAACTACTCAACATCGATACGCTCGCGATCGACCTCATTGACATGAGCGTACCTGGGATCGAGTTCTCGGCCACGTCGCTCATCGTGTCAGAGAATGGCAAAGGCAACGACTACCAGGTGTTGCTGCTCTCGGAGCCCAAGAGTTCAGTCGTGATCTTCATCAGCGTCGCAGAGAACTGTTATCGGAACTGCTCGACAATGGTACCACCATTGTGTCCCTCCCAGGCTCGCAAGAACGGCACGGCAACGCTCGTCTGTGGTGACGAGAGCACGCCCACTAAGCTCTGCAACATCACGATCTCGCCCAGTACCCTGTACTTCTCGGGCGCCAACTGGAGTCTGCCGCAGACCGTGCGTGTGGTCGCGGTCGACGACCAGCTGGACGAGGCCGACCTACACCTCACGAGCATCAAGACGACATCTAGGAGTCTTGACTCAGTCTACGACGCCCTCTTCCTGCCAGACATCGTCGTGGCAGTCGAGGACAACGATGTCACGGACGTCCTGTACTCGACCAAGAACGTCACACTCTCGGAGAAGCCCAGTAATGGCACCTACCGGTCGACTTTCAACTACTCGACGACCAATTTCTACATGCTGAGCCTCGCGACCGAGCCGTGGGCGAACGTGACCATCGCCATGAGCAACGAGGCCAACAGGTCGTGCTATCGGCCGTGTGGCTACCATTTCGACAAGGTCAACTGCGGTTTACCTCGTCAGCAGAGCGTCACCTCTGTGCGGCTGAGTACGAACTCGACCCGCGAGATCCATCGGATTGCGCTGTCAATACCCAATGTGATCGAGGTGCAGCGCATTGTGACGTATGCTGAACACGTAGATCAGATCTTCAGGGTCCAAGTGATCGGAGGCTTTATTGAAGAGGTTCAGGCGGTCACATTCACGCTAAATGACGCGTTCAAGCTGCGCTTCAAGTCTGCGGACGCGATGACCAGCGCCGTGACCTACGGAAGGACGTTCCGCATCGGGTCTTCCGATAGAACGACCAGCTCGGCGTCCATCGATGGCTTTGCAAGTGCAGCACAAGTTGAAAGCGCACTCAACACGCTCTTCAAGGTCGACAGTGGCTTCCGCGTGACTCGTACGTTGCTTTACAACCAGTCGACGCTCACGTGGGCCATCACATTTGCTCGCCTCGTGAGTGAGGACGCCACGTTTCCCATGCTCTCTGTGACAACCGACACGCTCTTTGAAGGCACGTTGACTATTGCACGGAAGAGCGCATCGGTGGCGCCAACAGGGAGCATCCTCTTTCGCTATGGGGCTTCGGATTCGCAACCACTTCAGGTGCCCATCCTGATTAAAGCACTCGACCTGCAGGCGACGCTGAGCAACCTACAGGTCGTCTACACCGTCGCCGTCACTCGTACGATCCACCAAAGTGCCTATGGTTTCGAGTACACGGTCACGTTCAAGAGCGTCGACGCGTTCTATTCGCTACAGGCGGATAACAAGAACCTCGTGGCCGCACCAAATGCCACCAACAATGTCACAATCCTGGTAACTGAGACCCAGAGCCCCGAGCACATCGACGGCGCATTCACGGTCGAGTACATCAGCACTTTCAACTCGACCAACAACGTCACGCGCACCAGCGCTTTGCCTTGGAACGCCAGTGAGACACTGGTACAGAGAGAGATCTCGCGCATCAACGGCATTGGGAACGTGTCTGTCTCAAGGCGAAGACTGAGTGCGGAGGGTGGGATGGAGTGGACCGTCGAGTTCTCTCAGAACAACGGCCAGATGCGGCCGCTGACCGTGAAATCCGTCAACCTCACAGGCCGCAGCGTAACTGTAGCGCTCGACACGGTGCGCGACGGCGAGTCCCTAGGCGGCTTTTACGTGGTTGAGATGGGCGGGAGGTTCAAGAAGATGAACCCGAGCACACAACGGGTCTACTGGATGGAGAGCGCCATGAAGAACACGACCGCTCTCCCATTTAACACCACGGCCACTCAGCTGCAACAGGCGTTGCTGGCGCTCAACATCACAGAGCTCACCAACGTCACGCGGGAAGACCTGGACTGCGATCCATTTGCAGTCTGCAACGGGTACACGTGGACGATCAGCTACACTAACAGTCCTGGAGACGTGCCTCCAATCCGCGTCTATGGCACCAACAAGACGCTCACTGGCGCTGGAGCGACGATCTCAGCAGCCACAGTGGCCAACGGGACGTACATTGGTGGCCAGTTCTCGCTCAAGCTCGATCTCTACGACCTCGACACCAAAGTCTGGTACTCTGGGAAAACCTGGAACCTGCCAGTGAACGTGAGCGCCGTGGGCATGGATGAAGCCCTCGAGGCGATCCCGTTCGTACGCTCGAACCGTGAGGCTGAGTTCAATCCTGAGACGCGGCTCTGGCGGGGCATCAAGTTCGACAAAGGCGTGCGCGTGTACCGCGAGGGTCCGTACTTGGACGGCGGGTACACGTGGCGCCTGGAGTGGGCCATCGAGGACTACATCCGGTTCCAGGACCTCCAGATCACGATCAACGCAAGCCTCGTGACCCAGGAGGTCGAGCCTCTGGTGGTGCCCACGCAGTTTGACCTCATGGGTTATCCACGGTGCTCAGCGATCCCAACCTCACGGTTCCAAGCGGACAAGAGTGACCCGTTCGGGCTCCGAGGCTATTGCGTCTACGATATCACGAACGTGACGATCCAGGAACGGTTTCTATGCAACTACACAGTCGAGAACCCGTGGATCGTGTTCACGCCGGAGAACTGGTGCGTCCCACAGATGGTGCGGCTCTCGGCCGTCGACGACTTTATCGACGAGGCTACGGTGCAGAACGGCAATGTAACGTTCTCTAACGTCACGCACACGGTGTTCAGTGACGACTTGTTGTACGTCAAGCTCCCACTAGCACCTGTGCTGACGGAGGTCGAAAGCGACGACTTTGCCGAGGTGCTGGTCTCCGAGACCACTTTACAAGTAAGAGAGGACGGACTCTTGGACGCCAAATATCTGCTGCAGCTCAAGACCGAGCCGCTCTACAGCGTCAAGATCGTCGTGCTCCCGTGGCTCGACGGCGACAACACGGGCTGCTACCGGTTTGGCTTTTGCAACCTCACGATCCCGGTCTTCGAGTTCATGTTCACGCCAAAAGACTGGGATATCCCACAAACCGTGGTGGTCAAGGCAACGGACGACGACTTGGACGAGTACGACGTCCACGCTACGGGCATCTCGCACATCGCGTACAGCGACGACCTCAAGTATAATAGGATCGCGATCCCAAAGATCAACGTCACGGTTATTGACAACGACGTCTCGGCGCTCAAGGTGCTCAAGAAGACCGTGGCTGTGACGGAAGGCGGGGCTTTCGATACCTACGACGTCGTTCTAGGCTCGGAGCCGTTCGCCAAGGTGACTGTGGCCATTGCCAACGTGGGGACAGTGGGGAATTATGCCAACACCACGCCCAGCACGCTGCTGTTCACGTGGAAGAACTGGAACGTGAGCCAAACGGTTCGTGTGGATGCGCTCGACGACTTCACGCAGGACGAAGTAAACTCCAGTAGCACTCTGGTGCATACGATCACCTCGAACGACCTCATCTACGTCAGGCTCAAGGACCTCGCGAGGGTGACTGTGAGCATCACGGACAATGACGTCTCGGGGCTCTCGCTCTCTACGCAGCTCATGAACGTCACTGAGAGCAATGTGACGGTGTACACATACGGTGTGCGGCTGAACACGGAGCCCTGGCAGCCAGTGGTTGTGCTCCCCAGTGCGAGCCACGGCTGTTATGTGCGTGTGTTGTCCTCCGAGACGCTCTGTAATGCGACGATCCTGAGCCCGAGGCTGTACTTTGGCCCTGGCAACTGGAGTATTTGGCAGAACGTGTCGTTCCTGGCCTTTGACGACTGGTTGGTGGAGAATCCCGTGCACCAAGCGCTCATCACGCACACGAGTATAAGCAATGATCCGTTGTACCAGGTAGCCAACTACACGGGCCGCAACGCCAGTCTGCGGCTCAGGATCACGGACAACGACCTGGCATTCGTCAACATCTCACTACAGGTCGCGGCCAACACGAACCGGAGCCAGTTGCACGTGGCTGAAGGCAGCTTCAACGACTCGTACCGCGTGTTTCTCAACTCGGAGCCCTACGAGGACGTGCTGTTGACGCTCCGACCGACAATCGAGGCGATCGTAGATCAGAACGACAAGACTTTGTTCCTGCAGGCCCAGGTCGGCGTGGACTTTGGTACCAGCTCCTCAGTTGTCTCAGTGTTGTCGAATGTCACGCGTGACATCCAGATCGTGTTCACGGCGCTCGATTGGAACCAACCGCGTGTGATCACGGTGTTCGCCATCGACGACAAGATCGCCGAGGACCCGACGCAATACTCGACCATTGGCCACGAGGTTGTGAGCGTCGACGTCAAGTACAACATTTCCAACAGCTCGCTGGGCGTCACGAGCGTCAAGGTGATGGTGAACGATAAGGAGGCGATCCCGCCGCCGATCCCTATTGCTGCGATTTTTGATGCCTCGGGCACTAAGCTCCAGGTGACCTTCGACTCGAGCGTCTACCACGCCGAGACGATGACCGTGCGTACAGACCTCACGACCAGTGATGCCCTGGCGCCGAGCTCACTCTATGCGATCAAGCTCAAGCAGTTTTCGTGCAGCCTCGTCTTCGATTTTGGTTCGTCCAAGTATTCCCTGGGCAAGGGCGCATTCTGCTACTGGCTTGACCTCAAGAATCTCCGCATGGAGCTTGGCTCCGGCGCCACGATCACGGTCAAGGACACGCTGCTGCTCAACGAGTGCGCCGTGTTTGCGAACCAGTACTGTCAGTCGCTCAACGTCATCCGCGCACGGCACACAAGTCGGTCGTATACACAGGCGAGTGTGGCAGTGCAGGTGCCTAGCGACATTGTCAAACCCAAGCTCGTGCTCATGATGCCCGAGGATGCTGGCAGCTGCGGCACCTGGGCGGTCGACGGCACGCTGTCTCAGGGCGCCGGTGGCCGGCCGTTCACTCAGATATTCTGGTCTATGCTGCCAAAGACGTTCTTCCTCACCAGTAATCTAGGTGATACTGATGCGAGCCTAGCAAGAGCCAAGCTGCTGTACCAGAGTTTGAATCCACTCTGTCTCAAGTACACGACGGACTGGAAGACGGGCAAGTCGAGCTCCGTGTTCGTGTCCAAGGCGGACCTGAGCGCGAACCCGGACCTGGCATTCGTGACCACAATGGCGCAGCTCAGGTCGGCCTGTTACCTGAGGTCATTGGCTCAGAGTGCAACGGACTCGCTCTCGTTCAAGATGCAGATCGACAGCACGCTGCTGGAGGCCAGCGTCGGATACTCAGTCGGCCTGGAGCTCACGAATGCCTTTGACCAGCGCATGGCGCTCATAAAGGATGTCCAGGTGCGCAGTCTCCCCGGTCCGTCGCTATTTGTCGTGGGCGAGCGAAGTCTCGAAGTCACGCGCGTAGGGGACTCAATTGTGCTCCAGGTGGACGCGACCGTGAGCTGCACCGATGTGATCGGTACGGTCGTGGGCTACGTCTGGACAGCGTCCAGTGTTCTCATTGATGGGACCAGCAGTGCAACAACGTACACTGCAGTGGACCTGAGCAAGGCCAATGTAGCCAAGGACCCGCGCGTGTTCAAGATCCCGAGGACAGCGCTGGAGGTCGAGAAATCGTACCGCTTCCAGGTCGAAGGCTACATGGTCAACAACTCAAGGGCGTCCAATAGCACGGCCGTGATTATTGTCAACGTGACCAGTGGGGCGCTAAGCGCGACGATCACTGGTGGTAGTCGAGCCATTGGCGAGCGAGACACGCTTTTGCTCAACGGGACGTCATCCTTTGATCCGGACCTGTTGACCACGCCGTTTTCGTTCAGTTGGGCATGTGCAGACGTCACCAACACATCGCTTGTAGAGCCACAGTCGTGCATTAACGCGTCCGCGTCCTCGACCGACAAGCTCGTGCCCTTGGACCTCACGTCGTCCAAGGGCGTGCTACTGAGTCTCGCGCCCTTCAGCTTGCAGCAGAACCGCACACTCACATTTGCGCTCACGGTTGCCAAGACCTCGACCACGGGCAAGACGCGAACGTCCAACACGTCCACCACTATCTGGACACTACCGGGCAGTGTCCCCGATGTCACAGTCGCAGCTTCGACAGCCAAGATCGTCGCGTCCAGCCGCGTGACCCTCACGGCTCAGGTCAAGTCGACGTATCCGTTCACATCCCGTTGGGTCCAGACTCAGGGCGACCTGGTGATGCCGAGCGCAAACGACGGGACCAACGCCTCGGCCACCAGTGATGCGTTCGCGCTCCCTCTCACGAGCTTGAACAACGTGATTGTCAAGAACAAGCTCACGCCTGGCCTGACGTACATCTTCCGTCTCATTGCAACAGACGTGAACGGAAACCAGGGCTTTGGGTCTGTGGCCATCAAGGTCAACTCACCCCCAAGCTCGGGTCGCTTTGACGTGACCCCAAAGTCCGGCTACGGTGCCCAGGACCTCTTTTATCTGTCCTGTGCCGAGTGGGCCGACGATCCTGAGAGTTTGCCGCTCAAATATTCCTTTGGGGTCATTGGGACGTCGGATTTCAATGCGCTAGTGGCGAACGCGTCGAACGACAGCAGCGTCCTTGGCGCGCTGCTGAAGACGAGGACCGTGCCCATCGTCTCTGAGCAGCTCATCCCCACGGTGTCCGTGACGATGTTGCCTCCTTCAGGGCTGAAGGACAGTGAGAACGTCACGATCGTCGCGTTCATCAGCGATTCACTCGGCGGTTTTGCGTTCGACAGCGAGTCCATCGAGGTTCTACTCCCCGCGGCGGCCAAGTCCAACCCCATGGGCTATGTCAACGGCCTCCTGGGGCTTGAAGGTGGCGCGAACGCCTCGGACGTCTCACGGCGAACCAAGCTCCTGCTCTTAGCAGCCTCGATTCTCCAAGGCGCCTACAGCTCAGGCTCGAACGATTCAGATGGGTGCTCAAAAGCGGACTCGAATGGAAAGATCTGCTCGGATCATGGCGCCTGTGACCCAAGCACGCTCAAGTGCGTCTGCGCGGACGCGTACATGGGCACGAAATGCGAGTTTGAAGTCAGCGCCGTGCGCGCGCTGAACACGGCGATCCTCTCGAGCCTGAACGACTCGTTCCAAGTGGTCGAGCCTACGGCCTCAGCGCTTTCGCAGCACGCGCTGATCATGGACACGGTCGTCCAGTCGTCCCCCGCGGCGTTTAACGAGGACGGCCTCGTCCAGGTGGCGTCGCTAAGCAGCGGGATTGTCGAGAACGCCTTTACGCTGCAGGACCAGGGCGAGTTCCTGGACTCGGCTGGAAAGACTGTGCTCGACTCGCTCTCAACCGTGGTCGCAATCTCCTCGGGCACCACCGTCACGCCCGATGCTTCTGCGAGTGTTTTCGGACTGAAGGGCCGCAGCCGTCGGCTAGCAGCCACATCTCTGGCCTTAACAGGCATCGACTGCAGTGTGGACACGCCCGAGAGCAACCAGACCAAGGCCACGTTCGGCAACACCATTGGGACGCTGCTGTCGCTCACAGCGATCGCCAGCAAGGACGCTTTGCCCGACGAAGATGCGATCCAGATCTCGTCCACACAGATCCAGGCGATCACGTCCGCAGGCACGAGCTTCAAGGCTTCAGGCAGTAGTAGACCCGGGCTGGCCGTGCGGCTGACTGAACCTGCGATCGCGTGCCTCGAGGCCGAGCTCTTCCTCAGTGCGTTTGTATTAGCCAAGCCGCCACACTCGCTCTGTTCACTGAAGGAAGCCAAGCAGCTCTCAGCCAGCACCGTGTTTGCAGTTCACTCAAAGGCCGCACTAAACGCCGTCACTTCCGGTGTTAACGCCAGCATCAAAGTGCAGAAACTGTCGAGCAAGAGTCTGTGTGTGGCGCAGGCGGCGGCCAAGGTCACGAGTGCCGTGATCGCGACCAGCGCCAAGCGAAGACGGCTCACTGCTGAGGACTCGAGTCTTAACGACACTTTTACTGACGCTCTCACGGCTGCGAACGCCGGCGGAGGCTCAGAGCTGGCGTGGCATCCGCTCATTGCGCTCACGATCCCACACCTGCGGTCGCTCTCTACCATCGAACAGAGCAACTTCACGACCGCATGTAACGTGTGGAACGCTCAGACGTCCGCCTGGGACGCTGAGATCTGCATCAAGGACGATGCCACGAGCACACCGCTCGCCACCGTATGTTACTGTACAGAGATTGCAAAGCTCGAAGTGCTCGTAACTTTGGATGAGCGGCTGGACTACTACGCGCTCTACAAGGATTTGTACCGCAACGAGCCCAGTTCCGTCGTGCCCGCCGTGGCCGCCGCGATGCTTTTCTGGCTGTTCCTGCTCGGCAGCAGAGTGGGTCAGCGACGGGACTCGACGGACGAGAAAAAGCACAAGGAGAAGACGATCAAGGGTCTCAATCGAGCCAAGTGGGGCGAGCTTCAGGAGCGCACGACGAGCTCAGCGACGGTGGTGTTGGAGGACTTTACGGCCTACTACGCTCGCAAGAAGCTGGAAACACAGGCTAAAGAGGTTGAGAACAACGCCAATAGACTCGATGAGCAGAGTGGTGTGACTGATGCGACCACCGCGGTGCTTAGTGGTGATGGGAATGAGGAGATGGTGGTGCTGGCCGACGTGGTGACTTCTGCCACAGCCATTGACCCGAACGTCACGCTCCCAAACGAAGCCAGGACGCTCTTTGGCACCACGAAGACCCTGGAGACCCAGTACGTGTTTACACGCGGCTGCCTGCGTTTCTGCAATGCCATCGTGATCGTGCTAGGCGTGGTCCTCGCGTTCGTGGGCGTGGACTTTCACTTGGTGCTGGGCAACAGCACGTCGGAGTTGCTGCTCTACGTTTACGGCAAGTCGCTGGGGCTCATTCTGGTAATCTTTGGAGGTGTGTTAGTGGCACTGGGTTGCTTTGGACTGACTGTATCACAAGCTGACGCCTCTCACACGTCCAGAAACACGTACCTGACGCTCTTCTCGCTCGTGTTCATCGCGCAACTGGCGTTCGTGACCATCGCGTTCAAGTACTTGGACGACTTTGAGAGCATGCCCAGTGCGCTGCTGTCTACACTCGCTCAGGTGTGGAACGCATTTAGCGCCGACATTAAGCAGGAGATCGAGGCTTTCTACGGCTGCTGCGGCTTCCTGTCCATCAAGGAAGCCAGTGCGTGCCCCGAAGAAGCGCTAGACGCCGTCCCACCACGTACCTGTTCGCACGTGCTCACGCTCCAGGCGCGCGAGTTCTTTGGTCACTCGTTCGGATACCTTCAGGTGCTCTTCTTGGTCGAGGCGATCTGCATCACACTCGCCAACATTCTCCTCAAGTGGCGCAACTTGCGGCTCCAGCAATTGGCGGGTGAACCGGCGTCCTCAGCCAACGGAGAGACGTCCACCAAGCGCGCGATGCTCAGTTCACCACTGAACGTTGTGCTGCTCTGTACGTTGCCGTCGCTGTACTACTTGCTGAGCTATTTTGTGCTCTTTGCCGTGTTCTATGGCGTCGACATGGTCGTGCAGCTCAACTTCGTCTCGAATGCCGTCGTGTCGGCTTTGTTCGGAGTTGAGATCGGCGGTTTGGTGGTCACCATGGCGTGCGTGTACCTCGTGATCCTACTGCGAGGCATCCACGTGCTCGCCTATCGCAATATACGCGGCCTCCAGTGGGTTGTGGCGCTCTCTTTAGCGTTCCTCATCGTGTCCTTTGGCGTCTCACAGTTCTTCTGGGGCATCGAGGACAACCTGCTGATCGACCCCGTGCTAATTGAGAAGACCGAAGGGCGTTATCTCACGCTGCCCAGGGATGTTCTCGTCAAGCTCGAGCTTGCGATGGAGTGCTGCGGCTTTGACGCTAACGCTGAGGGTACCTGTGTGAGTTCCAGTTCTACCACTGGCACCAGTAGCGATCAGCACGTGCAGATCCGGACATGTCGCTCAATCGTGGAGCAGATCCTCGTGAGCGCCATCGCGGTGTTCAACATGCGCATGACAGCGATAGTAATCGCCGAGGCCGTCGTGTTTGCGCTCTCTGTGGTACTTCTGATACGATTGCGACGCTTTGCTGGCAAGCCTGAGATTTACCCTGCTGGCTTAGCCATGATGGCACCAGTGGAGATCGATGAGTACCAGACTACGTTCGACATCTTTGTGCACAATGTATGTGCGTTTGTTCTCGTGCTACTGAACGTGCTGGCGTCCGTGCTGGGGCTCGTGGTTCTCTGGGCAGGTATCGACGCTATCTACC
Organism: Globisporangium alternatum; assembly: GCA_023334315.1. Taxonomy (NCBI): domain Eukaryota; phylum Oomycota; class Peronosporomycetes; order Pythiales; family Pythiaceae; genus Globisporangium; species Globisporangium alternatum. The sequence goes on along the minus strand of JAASGT010000347.1, from coordinate 8,413 downwards.
AGCTCAATGTGCTGCACATCTCGTACCTGCTGCAGACCTTTGACCGGCGCATTGGCATCCACCTCGTCGCTCTGGGTGGTGGCCTCGAGTTCTTTGCCTGTGTGGGCTTTGCCGTGGCCTGGAAGCGCTCTCAACGGGTGTTTCTAGTGTACGCGGTAGCGGGACTAGCACTCTTTGCGGCCACGTTTGGCGCCATGGGCGTCTCGTACCGGTTCGCACACACGGCGCTGAGCTCAGACGCGACCAACTTTCGGCTCGAAGAGCTCTGGAAAGGCGCGGTGCCTACGACCAAGGGCTTTGTGCAAAACGCGTTCACGTGCTGCGGGTATGAGCGCAGTGTGGCTTCAAATGGGACCATCGTGTTCACAGACATGGCCCAGGCCACGTTCTGGACTCAGACCAGCGAGATCTCCAGTGCTTCAGCGTACTCGCGATCGCTCCAATCCTCATCAGAGGCTGCAGAGTCTGTGGCAACAGTCACAACCCACCGAGCGCTCACTGAGACTCAGACCCACACGTTCACCCAGGCCGTGTGTCCACCAGATGCGGACACTGGGTGCTCGACCGTAATGAAGAGGTACCTGGTGCACGTCGCACGGTATACGTTCAAGAGCTGTATAGCGCTGCTGAGCTTCCTCGTGGTTGTGCTCGTGAGCGCCAGTGTGCTTTTCCTGCGCCAGGGCAAGAAGACGTCCTGGAAGCAGAGCTGGGGAATGGTAATGGCCCGCTCAGGGCTCCTTGTGCTGTCGTTTGGCTCGATCTTCGCGTCGCTCACGACGCTCTTCATTGCCGTGGACCTCGCCATGCGGTGGTCGATCTTCAGCTCAAGCCTGCTGCAATTGTTGTTCGCGTTCTCGATTGGCATCGCGCTACTCGTGTACGCAGCTGTGGGGCTCAGTGTGAACGTGTACACGCTTTACGCCACAGTGGACAACGTCGTGCACCAGATCTTCTTCCAGTGCGTGGGTCGAGGACTCTTTGCGCTCTCGCTCTGGCTTGGCGTGGCGCTCACGGGGTATTTGTCCAGGTTCTCAGCTGATTCCCAGCACTGGCAGACCCAATTAACTGCGTTCCTCAACCACAAGTGGAACAGGCTCACACCCTACACGCAGCACCTCATCTCACTCGACTACCAGTGTTGCGGGTTTAACGACCCATTGGTTGTCAAGGGCAAGGGTCTTGTCTTTGATAGACCAGCTATTGGGTACACGTGTCCGCTGTCGAGTGCCAGAGGCTGTCAGCACGTGCTCGTGGCGCAGATCAGCTCATCCTTTGGATGGCTCTTTATCTATCTGGTGTGCCTAGCGGTCGTCGAGACATTGCTGCTGGTACTGGGTGTTTTGCTGCTCAAGCAGCTCAAGCGCATCAAGGTGGAGGAGTGGTTTGCCATCGAGAGTCGCGTGCGCTACGCCGCGGGCAAGTACAAGAGCGAGGTGCGTCGATCTCACCTGGTGCTCTCGCTCTTTCACTCGTACGACCCCAAGTTCACGCGCGCCCAGCGGCTCACGAGCATCCTCTGCTCTGTGCTGACGACACTAGCGATCTTCAGTGGGTATTTCGCCACGAAAGGCTGTCACCGCACGTCGCTCAAGACCTGCGAGCAGCCGGACGTGTGGGGAATGCTCGGCATGGGCCTTCTTTACGGTGGACTGTGTGGCTATGCCGCCCAGTGCGCCTGTCGGTTCGGCTTTGAGCTCATCCGCCACCGGTGTGACGACGAGAGCTCCGAGGTCGCGGGTGCGAGGCAGCGCAAGGAGAAAGTGCTACTTTTCCGCAGTCTCTTCCAGCGCAGGCGGCCTCATCCCAGGCAGAACGTGCCCACAGCCTCCGATGTCCCAGGCGACAAGGTGGGCGTCTCGAACACTGCGCTGGCGGCCAACAGCCTTGCACTATCGACGATGGACACGTCCCATGCCACGACCGAGGAGCGCTGGTTCACGTGGCTGCTGCGGTTCGTCTATCGGCTCTACCACATTGTAGCTGGTGGGCTTTTCTTGGTATCCTGCGGCATTGGCACGCTCATGGGACTTGTGTTGATCGGCTACAGCAACACTCTGTACGGCGTCAAGATCGACCAGGGACCAAGAGAGCTGCTCGTACTCTCGCTACTGATCGCGCTCGTGTCACTGCTTGCGTGGCTCGCGGTGGACATGCGCGATCGGAAGCGCAGCGGCAGCCACGTCGTGTTCATCGCCATGGCGATCGCGAGTCTGCTGCTCATGGCATGCGCGCTGCTGGGCGTGTACATGGTCTATGAGGTGACCGCCGACCCAGACATGAGTGCCACCAGCTCTAGCGCCTCAATAGACAACTGGTCAGTGCGTAAGACGGGCTTCAGCGTCGTGAAGCGCCTGGAAGAAGCCTGGAAGGCCGAGGTGTCCAACTATTTTCGCAATCGCGTGCAGCAGGATCTCCAGTGCTGCGGCTTCCGGAGCGCCGAGGACTATGCGTTCCGGCCGTGTCCGGTCGGCACAAGTGTCCAGGTCGAATACGAGGCCCGCAGTGTGAACGGCAGTACGCTTGTGAAGGCACAGAGCGAGGTGCACGACCTGGACGGCTGTCTCTCCAAGATGCTCGAGCCTTTCCACGGCATCGCGGATACTGTCGCGTACTTTGCTATTGGCATCTGCCTGGCGCAGTTCCTATTGATTTGTAGTGCTGCGTTCCTGGCCTATGACGTGGTCGTCTCGAAAGACTCGAAGCTCAAGCTGCGAGTGAACGATGGGCGCAAGGCTCAAGACGTGCGCCAGATGTTTGAAAAGGTCGTGGGGCTCAAGATCGCGGCGCCAGCTAGAGGCAAGATTCTCTCCAAGATGCTCTCGTCCAGTCTGGACAGCGTGGCGCCCACGATCGCCTCGGAGCTGGCTGCAGCATCACTGGTCACCTCACCTCCGTCACATGGGGATCACCTTCATCGGAGACCTTCAGTGTCAAGCGCCTCGAAGCTGGCGAGCCCCAATGCGCCGGTGGAGTCTGTACTCCCACCACAGCGGCGAAAGTCGATCAGCCAAGTGCGGACCTCGCTAGACAGAGGTAATGACACCACTGGCCATCACCATGAAGAGATCGCCAGTGTGCCGTACCCGGCGTCCATTGTCTACGTGGTGTTCACGCTTTGCGGCGTTTGGATCGCGCTCATGCTCTACCTGATCTTTCAGAGCTCCATGGCACTGGGCAAGGCCACCGCGTGGCGCTGCGTGCTTTGCTGGGGCGTTGGCTTGGGCTTCCACTTCCTGGTCATCGAGCCAGGCGTGATCTTTGTACAGATCCTCTGGTCCACACTGGGCGCGTGGTGGACTGGGACCTGGCTCGTGCGCGTCATCCGCTACGGCCGTGAGGCGCTGCGTATCAAACCGGATGCCGCCACGGCCGCGGCGAGGTACTACGCGTCACTGAGCCTCTACGAGCGCATCCGCTTCAACGCGGCTGTGCGCGTCCAGCGCCAGCTGCTCACGCGCGTGACGCGCCGGCGGTACTTGCAGCTGATTCGTGAGAAGCGTCAGGAGGCCCACCGTTCGCTAGCTGAGCAGCGCCGGTTGACTGTGAAGAAGGCCATCGAGGGCTTCACGGAGGACGAAGTGAGGGCATTCGCGCTCATCTTCCGGGACGCCGACACCGCGAACCTCGGGCTCGTGTCGTACACGGTCATCTCGCAGTCGATTTACCAGCTGGGCGTGCACGTGGCGCCCGAGCTCGTGTTCCAATTCCTCGAGAAACTCGATCCAGCGTACGCCGACCTGGTGGACTTTGAGCACTTTCTCTACGGCATGCACTGCGTGCGCATGCACCACCAGGAGGAGCAGAACGCCATCGCAGCGGCCGCACAGACTGAGGGTACTGGCAAGAAGAGTGTGGGGACGGCCTCGGCTGGTGGCAAGGAGGAGTTTGTGAGCTCGTCGGCGCGCTTTGGCCCCGCAGCCGACCCGCAATCCAAGATCTTCGTCAAGCGGCAGAATTTGTTGAGAGAGCTCAAGGAGAAGCGCGAGTCGCTCAGCTACAAGCTCATGAGCAAAGTGGGCAAGCTGCCGCCACTGCTGCAGCGCGGCAAATCGGGGGCCAAGGCTAACGCAGCAGCAGGTCTTATCGGGTCTTCTAGAGCAAACCTGAAGCACGAGCTGCGTCTGGACGACATCTCTGACCAGAGCGTGACGCGCGACGACGGCAGCTTTGTGAGCGAGAACGCAACAGACGAAGCGCCGCCCACGGGAGCGTTCGTGATCCTGCAGAACCGCAAACTGTCGCCGAAGAAGCGCGCGCTGGAGATGGTGCTCAAGAAGAAGCACAGAGATGACCGTGGTGGCAAGGCTGGAGGAAGTGCTGGGGTACGAGATGGAGAAGGCGGCAAGTCCTCTCCGTCAAAGACAACGTCATCGCCGACGCAGCGAGCCAAGGCGATGGTGCAGAACTGGAAGATGCCATCACCACGAAGCTGGTCGTTGACGAATGCAAGTGCTAATACGAGTGGCCACGAGGCGGAGCTATCAGTTGCTACCGTCGTCGAGGAGGAGAATGAGACAATGTACGAGCCAGAAGCTACAGAGGCTGGCAGGCCTTCAGGCACTGCTGGTCGACAGATACCGACGGAGTCGAGTGATGTGCCTCCGATGTATGCATCTGAACGAGGCGCCGATTTGACATACGATGGAGAGGTGAAAGACAGCGAAGCGGAGTCCACCGCAAAGACTCGATTAGCATCTGAGAGTTTGCAGAAGGTAGTGGACAGTGCGCCAAGCGATAGCGTTTCCGCTCCAAAAACTCTCAAGGGTAAAGTTCCAACCTCTGGCCAGGAAGTGCAGGATCCAGAGGGTGCGCATCACGACGCAGTGGAAATTACAGTCGAGCACGAAGGCGCAGTCTCGATGGGCTCAGTGCCTGGCGATGGAGAGGTGATGGAGCGTGAGCTTGCCGCTGGTGAGGTCCACCAGAAACAGACTGTCAACGACAACGATGAAGACGAAGATGACGAAGCCAAGCAGGAAGAGCCCAAGCCGTTCGGCACGTATATGCTGCTCAATAAGCAGGCGCCGAGCGCTGGAAAGAGTAAGATCATGGAGAAGATCCTGCAGAAGAAGCTCGTGGAGCCCACCAAGGCGACGACGAGTGAGGACTCGGCCCAAGAAGACGAAGAGAAAGAGGACACGATGAGCTCTGGAGCTGCGTCCAAGTCCACTCGAGAGCTGAGTGATGGTGCCAGCGATAGCAAGCAAGAAGTCGGGAAGGAAGAGGAACCAGGCGCTGTTGCAGACGGTGCGCGCCCGAAGACCTCGGAGAAGAAGCCAACGGCTGGTGCGGCGAAGAGCTCTTTGGAGAAGGCGCTTAAGAAGAAGAGCCTGGCGGCGACAGGCAAGCAGAGCGGACTGCGCAAGCCAGCGACGCCCAAGGGGCTCTGAGAGAAACAGTTGCTCGCGTGTCCACCAGTGGAATGAGTGCAAGTGTAGCCATCTGAATAGCTCTTTTCATGAAGCCATTTCATGGCGACACCCTGTGTAGTTTTCCTATAAAGGTTTTATGTTGCAGTCATAAGGAGACTCTCTATCCCCACCTTTTATCATGCGTACACTCCTGCCACATACTCTCCAGCGCTGCTATCCACTGGTGGCACGAGCACCACAACGTACACAATTACGCGTGCCTCAGACACGCAACCTCATGCTTGTCACTTTTTTCACTGGCCGCCGCATTCGACACCTCGCTGAAGCACTGCTCGACCATGGCGCCGCTGGCCTCTTCCTCCTCCTCACCGCCACCGCAGCAGCAGATGCGCCAGAACGCGCCCGACCCGCCGCGCCGCGCGTGCATCCCGCTGTCACACAAGCGCGTACCCACGGAGATGCGCGCGCCCAGCGACCACGCGCAGCTGCTCTACGCGGCGCTCGTGCGCGACGACGTGGACATTTCGGAGCTGCGCGCGCAGCTCACGGCGCTACCCGTGGCACACTGGCAGGAAATGTACAATCGCGAGCACAACGTGTACTTCCAGCGGCCGTTCCACGACAAGCTGGGCGTCGAGAACATCATGTGCGTCTTCTCCGACACGCAGCTTGAGAGCGTGTACGTGCTGCCGCTCTACGCGCGGTACAAGGAGCCACTCGAGCACATCTTTACGAGCATGGGCGTGCACCCCGATCAGGTGCGCTGCGTACTGTGTGGTGATGTGTGTGTAGGTGGCTAGTGCTTACTGACTGAGGTGATACTGTGTGTGTGTACTAACAGGTGGTTCGCTGTCTGTTTGCGCGCATGCCAGGCGACACGCTCATCCCGGCCCACCACGACAACGGGTACGTCTTCTTCTATGTGGATCTGCACAGCAGGCGCTTGCGTGGTAGCTGACGGTGGTCACTAACCAAATAGCTGCTTGTCCTATTGCTGCTGTGTGTGTTTAATCAGTCCGTGGGTGAGCAAGACCCACCGCATCCACGTGCCGATCGTCACGTTCCCCGAGGTCGCGTTCTCGAGCGGCCCACTTGAAGACTCGATGACGCGCTTCGCGTTCAACGAAGGCACGATCGTGGAGCTCAACAACGCGGCCAAGCACTGCGTGCACAACCCGACGTCGCACCACCGCATCCACCTCATCTTTGACTACGTGGAGAAGTCCCACGTGATCACGCACCGCGCCACGCTGCCTGCGGGTCAGATGTGTCGCCAGGTGCGTGGTCGCGTGGAGCTCGTGGACCAGGTGAACGTGCTGGTCGAGGAGAAGGACAAGAAGCAGGCGGGCAAGCAGCTGCTCGAGATGGAGAAGCTCATCAAGGAGCGCATGAATGCGGCCGCGGCCGCGGCGCTCACAACTGCGTGCCGTCACTACTTCATCGAGCAGATCAACGGCAAGCAGTTTGTCAAGAATGTCGAGAAGCACGTCCTAGCTGCTGCTGGAGACCTCGACCAGGATTTCATTGAGCTGTTCTGGACCAAGCTGCTCGCTATGTTCAAGCTTGTGGACGTGCGCATGTGTGACGAGCTCATGAAGGCGCGTGTGAAGACGCTCTTTGCGCCCAATTGGGTCATCATCGGCGCGCAAAAGTGCGGCACCACGTCGCTCTACGAGTACCTGAGCCAGCACCCACAGGCCATGAAGGGCCGGCGCCGCGAGCCGCACTTCCTCGACTGGGCGTGGCAAGCGGCGCTCAAGCACCAGTTGACGCCGGAGGAGCGCGCCACGTACGAGCCGGTGCTCAAGCGCTTCTCGCCAGTGAGTGGTGGTGGTGACGGTGACGGTGAGATTCCTGTCGACATTGCGCTAGAAGGCAACTCGGCGGACGACATGCGGTGCGTAGTAGTGTGTGTCAAGTTGCTGTTGCTGTTGTTGCCTTAGCGTGGGCTAATAGAGTTGTGTGTCGTTGGTAGGATCAAGTACCTGCTGTCGCTGCAGTGCGAGCGCGGCGAAGAGCTCACGCCGCCGCTCCAAATCGGCGAGTCCACACCGAGCTACCTACTCTACGGTGAGCCTGTCGCCAAGCGCCTCAAGCTGCTGTACCCAGATATCAAGCTGCTCGTGATGCTGCGTGACCCGACGAAGCGCGCGTTCTCGCATTTCCAGATGACGGCGGATCCGACGGGCACGCCGGCGCAGCTGCGCATGCGCCAGGCCGTCAAAGGCAAGTCCTTCGAGCAGATCGTGGACGAGGACCTCCAGCTGCTTACAGATGCCAAAGTGACGTCGGACTCGCTGCTCGATGGAAACGACGCGGCGCTCGACAGTTTCCAGCGATACGCCGACGCGCTCTCCCAGCAGCACGGTGCGCACTCGTACGTCGGTCGCGGACTCTACGCGCTGCAGCTCGCGCTCTGGCTCCGCGTGTTCCCGAGAGACCAGGTGTTGATCATCGACCTGGACGACATGAAGAACACCGAGGGCACGCAGCGCGAGGTCGGTCGCGCGTTTGAATTTCTGGATCTACCGCCACACCAAGTGGCGGATACGGAGCGCAAGAACACGCGCAAGTACGACCCGATCGACCCGGTGATTGAGCAGAAGCTGCGCGACTTCTACGCGCCGTTCAACGAGCAGCTCTTTGAGCTCGTGGGTCGGCGCTTCAAGTGGTAGGGGTAGAGGCAGCGGGTCGTGGTGAGGATGGTGTGTGTATGTGAAGTAGACGGATAAACACAAGAGCAAATAGAGTTTCTTGGACTTGAAGGTGGCTTGGTGGCGGAGTCGAAAGTGAGATCACGCATTCTGGAAGCGCCACCCAGGTCGTCAGCCCACAATCCACCTTTTCCACTGGATTGCTGCTGTTACTGCTGGGGCTAATGCCGTCAGTGACCGCACTCTTGCTGCTGTTGATATCCACAGTGGCCCGCACTTGATTCTACTACTGGATCCACTTGCAGATTTCCATCACGCGCTGCGCTGCCAGCGTATCTCACGATACGACCAACGGGTTTCTTCGCACTTGTAGCAACTCGGCAGTCG
>JAASGT010000346.1:0-29080 GCA_023334315.1 Globisporangium alternatum | reverse complement strand
GCTCACTCCATTCGACCCACAGCCGCCACAGCAGCAGAGCAACGTCTACAAGCACGCGCATCGCAGAGATGCTGGAGCACGCAGTGGAGCCGAAGAGTGCGCCGTCGAGTGCCAAGGAGAGGCGCCAGGCGGCGGCCGGTGGCAGCTCGAGCCACTGCCAGTCGTTTAGCAGCCATCACCACCGGCGATCACGAGGCACGAGGTGCTGTCGAAGATGCTCATGATGTTGGTCATGACGGACCAGACGAGTGCGAACGTCAGGTACAGTATCGTGAGGCCGCCAAAGAGCTTGCTCGAGCCACCCGTGCGCTTGAGCTCCTGCGTCTCGGCCTTCTGCTTCGGCAGCAGGATTAGGAAGAACCACGAGACGACGCTCATGGCATACATGAGGACCACAGCCTTAGTGATGTCCGAGCGGATGCTGTGGTCGTCGTTCTGGATGCGCTCGTTCGTCATGTGCCATTGCTGGTCCGCGATCTTGGTGATTGTGGTGGCGAACGGCGACGACAGGTTCGACACGGTGGTGAGCAGACCGTACACGGCACCTTCGTTGCCCTCACCGGCGAGCTCCACGGTCACGAAGGTCGAGATGATGAAGCTGATACCCGCTGGCACGTTCACAGCGATTGGAGGGCCGAGCCAGAACCACTGGTTTCGGAAGATGTCCCAGACGACGATCAGCGTCACCGCCAAGTCCACGACGATGACCATGATGCCCGTGATGACGATCACCCAGCGCCAGTTCCAGTGCAGCCCCCACTTGCCGCACACGAAGATGCCGATCATGTACACGAAGTTGCCGATCACGTCGCTGAGCGCGTTGTTGATGGGCGTGACGTGTGCCATGTAGCGCTGGATGGGCGACCCGACGGTGTACGAGAAGTTGCCGAAGACGTTGCTGAAGAAGTTGTAAAAGATGATCTGGTACACCGCACGCTGCTGCATGAAGCCCCAGAGTTCCTTGATGTACTCGGTGAAGATCACGCGCTCCTTCTTCGTCTCCTTGATGAAGAACCACGTCATTGGGATCACGGGCGCGAGGCACACTGTCAGCACGATCATGAGCGCTGGGAAGCTCATGGACCAGCTAAAGTCACCGCCGTACTCTTTGCCGTTGAACGCGAAGCCCGTGAGTAGCGAGCCGACCACGTTCAGCGCTGTGCGCGTGCCGTAGATGGCCGTCTGGGTCGAGCCGCGCACCGCCTCGGGCTCGCGCTGCGCCAGCTCCACGACCGTGCCGTCCGCGCACACGTCCGCCATGAGGTACCCGAAGGCGCTGAACATCATGAGCAGCACGTACTTGTTGCCTTTGCTCGGTGCGTTGAGGTTGAACGTGTCTTCGATGCCCGGGTAGAGCGGGTAGTCTTTCGGCGCGATGTTGGCGTCCTCCGGGTTCTTGAAGTACGGCGCGCCGATGGGCGAGCACGCCATGGTCAGGAGCATGGCGAAGCAGATACTCCAGCCCAGGATCATGTACGGCCGGCGACGGTAGCCGAAGATCGGCACGCAGTCCGAGAGCAAGCCGTAGAAGACCTTGAAGGACCACGGGAGCGCGATGAGCGTTGACGCCGTCACGATCTGCGAGCCGCTAGCGTTCAGGTACGACTGCATGAGCGGATAGATCGTGCTCGGCAACACCGAGTCAATGAGCCCGACGGCCGCGTACTGCGCGAGGATGCCGATGTAGTCTTTGCTGAGCAGCTTTGGGGCGCCGCCATCACGCAGCGCGCCACCCTCAAGACCGTCTGGGGTCTTGGCGATCTGGTAGTCATCGCCGTCCTTCGCCTGCGAGTTGATGCTCAGGTATGACATGCGTTGGGCGATCTCGATCTTCGCTGCCGTGGTGGAAATGGCCATGGTGCTCGCGAGTGAATGGCCCAAAGTGGAGGACTGCTGTTGGGGGCTTGCGAGGAGCTCGGGAAGTTGGGAAGTGAGTGTGGTGAGTGAAGCTGTCTGGAAACGAAAGGAGGGCTACTAGAGCAAAGGTTGGCTGGCTACTGAGGGATGCGTGGCGATAGAGAGAACCGCGATGAGAACTCTGGAGAGCGAGGCTCGAACACACACCATGAGAATTTATGAGAGGGAACGCGCGGCTTGAGAGGTAGGCTACCTGGACGAGGGAACGCGAGCAGATCAGCAGAGAGAGAGAGAGGAACGCAGAGTGGTTTGCCAGTGAAATGGATCTTCTCAGCGTACGGACGCCCCTGCTCACGCGAGACTCGAGCACCTTGTCAACGACCACCACACATCCACTGACGGCCACTTGCAAATCAGGTTGCTCGACTGCAGACGACCTTGTGCGTGCGTTCGATCATAATGATCTCGAACTAACGTAGGATCATCATGATCTACCTGCGTTCGGTCATGATCATTTTGATCTGAGCTCGTCGTCTACGAACACGTTTCCCGACGGTAGCACTGAGCGATTGACCGGTCATTCATTCACGTTGACAACCTGATCGAGCCACCTCTTCGCGTCCACACACGTACGATCGTGTCCATACAAATTGGTCGAGACTGACACGACTGATTGCGCGCATGAGAGTGGAAGGTGCTCGCTCGACTGCTTGCTTCCAGAGGCGTGCGCTTCGTGATGAAGGTACAAGACAAGAATATAGCGCGGACTTTATCGAGTGCACAACATGCACGTACACTTTTTCGGTAGATTTGTCCGCACGCGTACATTGTTTTGATTCATGACAAAGCAAATCAAATTCGATGCTGATTGCCCGAGGAGCGCGCGCATGGCGAGGCGCTGCGCTGCGACGGCAGCGATGGACCACCAGCGCCACCAGCGGTAGCACCAGCAGGCACACAGTAAGAAGGTGTGCGTCACTCGCTTCTGGCTATGACAACGCTGACGGCGGGTCGGCTGCTGCACCTACACCTGAGCTGCGCGTCGGCATCGTGGGGCTCGGCGCCATCGGCACGATCTGCTTCGCCAAGCTCGCCGGCGTCGCGATCGCGCAGAACGCAGCGCATGTACGAGCTGCTACACCTTCGTTTACCAATGGCGAAGCGTATGCTGTCCCGCGGATTGCAGTGGACGCATTCGTGAAACCCCATCACTTCGAGAAGCTGTTTAACTGTCAGGCAGCGTCGCCGTTCATAGCTCTTCATGCCAAGGTGCAGAGAGTCTCGCAAGATGGATCAATAGAGACGACGGCGCAAGTTGCTCAGAGCATTGCATTCACGCCGCAGAGAGCAGATCGTGTGGCAGTGGCCATCGAGTGTGCGAACGTCCGCATTCGAGTGCTGGGGACGGACGGTAGCAACAGAAGTGAGGAAAAGCAGAACGAGGGAGAGCAGCCACTCGACGTGGTGCTTGTCGCTGTGAAGGCGTACGACAGCGCCCCCGTTATCCAGAATCTACAGCAGCAGCACGCCCAGTTGTTCAAAAGAGACGCGCTCTTTGTGCTCCTGCAGAACGGACTGGGCGAGCTCCCACTTGACTCTGCGAGCGACACGAGTGTGGAAGAAGAAGACACCAGCAACGGAGACTCGTGGCGCTTTGCGAACGGTGTGACGTACATTGGTGGCCGCGTGCTGTCGTTCGCGAACGTGCTGGTGAGTGGCTTTGACGCTGCAAAGACGTGCGTTGCGCTGGTCCCCAGTTCTGCTGGCGACGATGGTCAGGATGAGCTTGCGACCCGCAAGTTGGAGTTGCTAGGTCACGCAATGAAAGCCGCAGGTAAGTACACTTTCATGCATAAATACACTCGCGAGATGTAGTGCTGATAACTGAACGTGGGATTTTTCTTGTGTGTGATCGTGCACGTCAAGGTTTCCAGTGGGAGCGCCTGACGGCAGACGAAATGAAGGCGATGCAGTGGCGGAAGCTCATCGTGAACGCCGCCATTAACCCGATCGCATCGATTTTCAATGCGCCAAACCAGGTGTGTTGACACGCCTCCGTGATGGGGTTGTTTTTTTCAGTTTTATGCCCGACAACATGTACTTATTTTGAATGCGTTGGTTTGTAGAGCGTCGGCGCATGCGAATGGAGCCGTGCGTGCGTGGAAGCGGTGGTGAGCGAGGCGTTCCAAGTTGCGCGCAGCGAGCGCGTGGCGCTCAACTGCACACAAGAGGTGAGCATCTGTGCTTGTACTTATTGATACGAGCAGCTGCTCATGATAGGCAACAGCGCTTGTGTACTTACCATTATCTCGCTTGTTCGTGCCTCTGCAGGAGCTTGTGAGTGAGGTGCTTGCGGTTGCCGCGAATACAGGAACCAACCTCTGCTCCATGGTCGCGGATCTGCGAAACGGCTCTAGGTACGCACCATCATCTTGATTGCTCTCTCTAGGTTCTCACTTTGCAAGAGCGCTGAAGTTGCGTCTGCCGCCTTCCGTGTCCGATGCGACCAACCTCACACAAGTGTTGCTTGTTGTGCTTGCTTTGCGTGTTGCGCCAATTGCACAGGACCGAGATTGAAGCGATCACGGGCAGGATCGTGGCATTGGGTCGAACGCACAATGTGGCGACACCTGCGAACGCAATGCTGTTCCAGCTCGTCAAGGCGCTCGAGGCGCAGCAGACGCATGCAGTGCCATCAACCCAGGTCAAGCTGACGCGGACTTGATGAGGGCATTCGTCATCTGTCCCAGGGACATTTTGTCATTTTGACATCGAATAGTGCCTTTCATGTGATATTGCGAGTACTCTATGCCTATTTCTGCTATTTTAAGCTTTTAGCTAACAAATCCATGATCATTTTTGATATTGTTCTCCCTGCTCATCCCATAGTTGCAGTGCAACTGCGCAAACACAACACCAGGCACCGTCCACAAGGAACACACAAAGCGCACACAACACGAAGCACAAGCAAACAAGCGAGGGTTTGTGCACACAAAAGCACACAGTTGCCTCTCTGAGAGCGTGAGTAAGCCATTCAATTCGTTCACTCATTCACACGTTCGCACCGCCTGCTTGCTGGAGGCCAGAGAACAAAAGCGAACTTTTTCTCCCCTTGTCGGCTGTCTGATTGCCTGTTTCGTGGAGAATCTGCAGACGAAAACCAGCAGCCCTCCCGCCCCCCTCTGGTTTGTTCTCACGAGCCACACACAACCGGAACCGCACACGCCAGCCCACAAGCCCCCACAGCAAACATGGCGGACGAAGTGTTCGTACGCCTACCGACCAACGTCGTCCCGGAGAAGGTGCGTGCGATCTTGCGATCTTGTGCTTGCGTGTTTGTTCTTACGCTTGCTTGCTTGCTTGTTTGCTAATTGCGTGCGCTTGTGTGTGCCTCCTTGCTCGCCTCTTGCAACAGTACTTTATCGACTATGAGGTGATCGACCTGATGAACTTCCGCTTCGAGGGCACTGAGCGCGTGCAGCTCCGCGTGCAGGAGGCCGGCACGACGAGCATCACGTGCCACGCGCTCGAGCTCTACGTCTACGACGTCTCGGTCGAGCTACCGGCCGCCTCGGAGGACGCGTCGCCCACGACGCTCGCGTGCGAGCAGATCCAGTACCTGAGCAAGGACGACACGGTGCAGTTCCACTTTGGCGAGGAGCTCCCGCTCGGCGCGCTCATCACGCTCTCGCTGCGCTTCCAGGGCTTTCTGAACGACCAGCTGCGCGGCTTCTACCGCTCTGAGTACGACCTCAACAAGGAGAAGCGCGTGCTCGCAGTCACGCAGTTCGAGGCCTGCGACGCGCGCCGCGCGTTTGTCTGCTGGGATGAGCCGGCCATCAAGGCGCGCTTCGTCATCTCAATGGTCACGGACGCAGACCTCGTGGCGCTCTCGAACATGCACGTCGTGCAGACGCTCGTGCGTCCGAAGAAGAACGCCAAGGTGCGCGCGCTCTCGCGCAAGGACGCGCCCGTGGAGAAGCTCTGGAAGTTTGCTGAGACGCCCGTCATGTCGACGTACCTCGTGGCGATGGTCGTGGGCGAGTTCGACGTGCTCACGGGCATCAGCAAGGAGGGTGTGGTCGTGAACGTGTACACTGCGCCTGGCCAGTCGGAGCGCGGCCGCTTCTCGCTCGACGTGGCGCTCAAGGCGCTCTCGTTCTTCACGGAGCGCTTTGGCGTCGCGTACCCGCTCAAGAAGCTCGACATGGTCGCGATCCCAGACTTCTTGGGTGCCATGGAGAACTGGGGCCTCGTGACCTACAGCGAGAGCTACCTGCTCATTGACGAGACGCTCAGCTCGCAGCAGATTAAGATGCTCACAGCGCGCGTGGTGTGCCACGAGCTCTCGCACCAGTGGTTCGGCAACCTCGTGACCATGGAATGGTGGACGGGTCTGTGGCTCAACGAAGGCTTTGCGCAGTTCATGGAGTTCGACGCCGTGAACTTCATCTTCCCTGAGTGGAAGGTCTGGGAGAGCTTCGTGCAAGAGGTGATGCTCAGCTCGGCCTTCGTCAAGGACGCCATGACGACGTCGCACCCGATCGAAGTGGTTGTGAACCACCCACACGAGGCCGACGAGATCTTCGACACGATCTCGTACAACAAGGGCGCGAGCGTCGTGCGCATGCTCTCGGAGTTCCTCGGCTACGAGGTCTTTTACAAGGGCGTGTCCGCGTACCTCGTCAAGTTCAGCTACAAGAACACGGTGACCGAGGACCTGTGGGACTCGCTTGAGAGCGCCTCAGGCGTCGACATCAAGAAGATGGCGAACTCGTGGACCCAGCAGATGGGCTTCCCGCTCGTGACGGTCAAGGAGCACGCGACCGTGACCGCGGTGGACGGCAGCTCGTGCTGCTGCAGCTTCGTGGTCGAGCAGGAGCGCTTCTTCGCCGACCGCGCGCACGCCAAGAACGACCACTCGCTCTGGGACGTGCCGCTCACGATGATCACGTCTTCGGACCCGCACACGATTCAGCGCATCGGCATCTGGGACGCCAAGTCCTCGGGGAAATTCGCGGCCGATGTCGAGACGCCCGTGGTCGCGGGCGACACGGTGAACCAGCAGCTGCAGGTCGTGTCAAGTGACCCGGCGCACGCGTGGATCAAGCTCAACCCGAGCCAGTCGAGCTTCTACCTGGTCAACTATCCGCCGGCGATGTGGAAGAAGCTGCAGGTGCCCGTGAAGCAGCGCACGTTCGGCGTCGTGGACCGCGTGAGCATGCTCAGTTCGGCGTTCGCGCTCGCCGGTGCTGGTGTGCTGGGCGTCCCGGATGCGTTCGAATTCACCAGCGCGTACGTGGAGGAACCCGAGTTTTTGCTCTGGAAGGAGATCGCGGCGCGCGTGAACTACTACTCGGATCTGTTCCACGACGAGACGTTCCACCCGGAGCTGCAGCAGTACATCCGCTCGCTCTTCAAGGGCGTGATGGCGCGCCTCACGTGGGACCAACACGCTGGCGTGAGCGACACGAACGAGGGCCAGTTCCGCAAGATTGTGATCTCGTGCCTCGGCTCCGCGGGCGACCAGGACGTGGTGCAGGAGGCCAAGCGCCGCTTCCACCTGTACATGAGCGGCGACAAGTCGACGCTCTCGGCGGACATCCGCGACGTGGTCTTCCGCATCCAGCTCGCCCACGGCGACGCGTCGCACGTTCAGCAGCTGCAGCGCATCTACGAGACGAGCGACTTTGCCGAGGAGAAGGAGGACGCAATCGTCGCCGTCGGCCGCGTGCCGAGCGCGGTCACGAAGCTCCAGGTGCTCGAGTGGGGGCTCGAGAGCGTGCGCGCGCAGGACATTGGCTCGCTCGTCGGCAGCGTCGCGAGCGACAGGGTCGGCAAGGAGCTCGCGTGGGAGTTCGTGCAGAAGCACTGGGACGTGCTCGCGAAGAAGTACTCGGCCATGAACCTCGGCGGTATCCTCGCGCGCGTGATCATCGGCTTCCATAGCGAGGCGCGCGCCGTCGAGGTCGAGGCGTTCCTAGCGACCAAGAACACGGCAGGCTTTGCGCGCCGCATCGAAGGCGCGCTCGAGTCCGTGCGCCTCAAGGCCCAGGCGCTGCACCGCGACCGCGACGCCGTGGCGCAGTGGCTCAAGACTCGCGCCACCACTTCCACGTGAGCGACGCGGTAGGAAGAGAGAAAGGACAAAGAGGCGGTAACCTGGTGCAGATGGTAGGAGTAGCGAAGCTCGGCATCGATCGCATGTCGACTTGGTGGAGTTGTTTTTTTGTTAGACAGAAGAAAAGAAAAGAAGTACATGACACTTTGCATTTCAGAAACTCATGAGTATGAAGAGTGAGCCTGTCTTCCGGCGGGTAATGTGACACGGCCTCTGCGATCTGAGATCTGCGTTCTCTCGGTCAGAAACGCAGCAACGACACACATAAATAAGTGCACGTAGGAAAGTACGCACTCGGATTAATTGTGTTGATAAAAATTGGTGGAGCTGCTCACTCTCGACTGTCTTGTAGGCTTTTGCTTAGATCTCGTGGGACCGCACGGAACTGTAGATCGACGTCTGGTCAAAGTTCGCCGTGTGGAACGAGTTGAGGCTCAGCGCGCGCTTGCGCTCGGGCTCTTCGTCGCACTCGCGGTGGCGATAGAGCATCGGCGCGGGCGTGACCGAGAACGGCCGCGCGCCGTCGTTGACGCGTGAGCTGGCACTGCTGCCGCTGTCGGGCAGCACTGTGCGGTTGATCGCCAGCGAGCACAGACTACAGATCGTGAGCTTCATCTTGCCCACGACCGGGATCTCGGCGGTTATTGAGACCTTGCAGCGGCCGCATATGACCTGTCATGAAAAGAGACAAATGAAGACACAAAAAAGCGTGTGCGTTTGGTTAGTGCTTGCAAGTGTTCGAGATAAAAAAGTACGGAAGCAAGAGACGCACGCACCTCGCCGCACTTCTGGCAGTTGTATCGGCGCTGGAACGTGCCGATGTCGTCGACGCACACAAAGCACGTCTTGACCTTGTCGGGCGCCATCATCTGGCTGCGGCGCGCGAACGTCTGGTTCGCCACGCGCTTCATGGTCACGTACTTCTTGAGGTGCTCGAGGTTCATGAGCCGGTGGCGCAGACCCGAGGCCGCGACGAACTTGGGCACGTTGCCCTTCAAATCCGTATACACGGCCTGCACGACATCGAGCGTGCGGCGGTCGCGCTGGCTCTCGATGAACACGAGGCCTGAGCGGTACATGCTGCCGCGCACGAAGCCGTGGGACTTCTCCATGTCCGGGCAGTTCTTGATCTTGACCGAGTGCAGGCAGCGCGCGAAGCCGCGGCGGCCGTCGGCGAGCGTGAAGTGGCGCTGGATCTCGAGGTAGCAGTAGTCGCGGTTGCGCACGAGGAAGTAGGGCGAGCGCAGCGCGGACCAGCGGATACCGATGAAGACTGTGTTGTCGTGGAAGTTGTACGGCTTGATCTCGTACAGGATGACCGAGTGGAGCATGTCGGGCGAGAGCTTGGTCTCGAGCTGCACGTTCGGGTGCTCCACGTCCACCTCGTAGAGCTCCATGATGTCCTCGAGCGTCGTGGCCTCCATGGTCGTGACGCCGCGGAAGTAGTAGACCGCCTTCTTGCTCTCCGAGCGCACGCGCACCTTCTCGACGCGGATCGAGTCCACTTGCTCAGCGAACTCCCACTTGAGCTCTTCGGGCACACAGTCGCTGCTGCTGCTGCCCGTGCCGTCGCGCGTGTCGCCGCCCGTGTCACAGCTGCCGAAGACCTCGCCGGCGGAGAAGCGCAGTAAGTCGTCACACGCGAGGTTGGCCTCCTGCGTGATCTGCTGCACGCGCTTGCTCGAGAGCGGCGGGCACCGGAACTTCTTCCACTTGGGCTGCGACGACTTGATCGGCATGCTTGTCGTGCGCTTCTTGTGTTGGTAATTTGTTGGATACCCGCAAAGCGAAACGCTTGTGTGGATGTGACTTGCTTGTTCGTACGCTTGTTGTGGTTGTTCCGCAAGCGCACTTGCTTGCTTGCTGCCGATCGGTGACTGGCAGTTGCTGTTGTTGCCTCTTGCTGCTGGTTTTGCGTTGTGCGCTAGATCGCGTGGCGTGGAAAGGGGAATGCAATGCAAGGCGGTCTATCCTGGACCGGCTGGGCGCTTTGAAAGCAGAAGCTCAACAAGTTAGACCTCCCGGTCACGCCGCAAGCATTTGTCTGTTGGTTTGCTGTTTGTTTGCTTGTTTGCTACTTCTGTTCGGCTCGTGTGATGGAAATGTGGTTTATCGGCAACAGCTGGTTCTGCGCGAATGTACTTGGCGAAGAGCTACTTTATGCAAAAAAGAGACTATGCAGCACGAGAACTGATACATTGCAATAATGATTTGAAATATATAATACCTGCATAATACGACTGAACCATAAATTTCCTGTATAATACGACAAGTGGTTATTTATATAACCCAATTCGGTAAAATACGATCGTAACTACACTCGGTTACACCGTAACAACAGAGAGTGTATCGGAAAAAACCTCGAAAATAACGAAAGGTTGGCTTGGCTCTATTTGGGAATGTAAGGACCTTTCGTGGTTTTCAAGTATTATATTTTGAAGTATAATACTTGAAAACCACCCTTACATTCCTAGATTTAGTGGTTTTCGAGGGGGTTTTATGCATGCCCACATTTTACCATTTTTGCACTTTCAAAAGAAGAGCACATGCAGAGAGTGCGAGGACAGATTGAGAGGGCCCACCCTTTAGGCTGACTAGCCTTTGCAGACGCGATGCCGTATGCTGGCATCGGGGCGGGGCGAGTCAACGTGACCCACGCATGTATATCCATTACAGGCTTTCATCTCGTTAGAGAGCTCTTGGTGCTGAAGAGAGATGACTTCTCGTTATGCTAATATGGACGTATTTTTGCCGCGTTGCGTGGGCGGAAAGTCGAAGTCTGGCTCATCATATTCTAGAAAGGCAGAACGACGACATGGACCTTGCTTGGAGCAAGTTTTGCGAGCAAGAAAAGCACAGACAGAGGCACTCGGGTCAACTTCTTCTCTCCAGGTACTTAGATATTCGCTTTCTCCGTGATATTGATGAGGGCCACCGTACCGCGAGTCGAATGCTCACCTTTGTTCATTCCGTTGACTTCCCATCGCGTCCGTCATTCTCTGTTGCCAGGCTGGCCACAAGAGGGAGAGAACAGAGCATCGATTTGCTCTCTTGTGAGCAACAAATGGCTCGATGAGTCAGTGGCATGAGTCAGCGGAATTCTGAAGTTGTGTGGCCAAGTGGGCTTTGCAATTCCTTCCCAACGGGAAGGTCAGGCAACCCCGAATAATTAACTGGAGACTTAACTGGACACCTGCAAACTCGCACGCATTTCTCTCCACTTGACTGAAATTCACAGCGACTATCACATCTTGGCTTGGCGGCGATGCTGACGCATGAGCTCGTAGATCTCGTCAAAGCTTGTGAACAGCGCTTGTTGGAACTGCTTGGCGGTGACACGAGGTGGCTTTTGCTGCTGCTGCGACGATGGGGGTGACGAAGGTGCGTCATCGAAAGACGAGATGATGAACGACAGAAAATCGCTCTCAGTTCCATAGCAAACTCCGATTCCGTGCTTCACCATCGGAACGAAGCCACCCCAGAGCCATGGATACCCGGATACGTTGCTTGTAGAGAGCACAAAGTTACCGCCACCACCGCTTTTCGCGTACGCTGAGTCAGTGTACAGAGGATGGACTTTCTTGCTAGAGAGTACGGCCGCCATTTGAAGACCCAGCAAGTGGCGATCAATGCCTGTGCCACGAGAACTAGTGAGTTGGTAATCAAACCTCCGGACAAAGAAAATCGAACTACAGCTTACCTTGTCCCATGAGCGCCGCCATCGTGATCTCTTTGTGCTTTGCCATCGCGGCACAGAGCTTGGTGTAGATCTCGCTTCTTGGGGCGTTGGCTTGGACGGCATGGAGCCACACGGCGACTTCGCCCGTCACTGAGCGGATCGTTTCGGTGCGTCCGTGAAGGAACATGCGCGTGTGGCCGCTTTCGTAGGTCGGTACCCACTCCCCAAACAGTTTGAGCCCTGCCAACTGGATCGCCATTTGAACAAAGATGTCGGGGAAAATACCCACCTCCTTGAGGTTTGCCTTCCCGTATTTCTTGTTGCGGATTACGAGCATCCGCAGCGTGTCTCCTTGCGTCTTGAAACGAGAGATCGCTGACGGGATCGCTGCTTTCACGCTCTGCGGCAGCTTCCACTTGAGCAGTTCGGGCGAAGGCAGAAATTCGAGCGAGTGGTGGCGGCTTTCGATGAAAGTCTCGTACCCGCCGCTTCGGTTCAGGTAGCGCTCACCAAGCCAGCGGTACATGGACATCAAAATGGTCGCGTCCACGTTCGCATGCTCCATGTTAGCACCGACCTGTATAAAATGAGCTGAGTTAGATATAGATTCATTGTCAAAGACTATAAACCAGAAAACTCACCATTCCGTTGCGAAAGACAATGTACTGGAAGCTCTTGTCATACCACCGATTCCCACAGCTACCAGCAGCACACTCTTTCGCCAAAACTGACGGGTTTGATGGCGTTGTGCTATCGAGGCACACGGCAAACAGACTGCTTTGAATTTTCTCGAGGCTGTCTTTGTTGTAGGCGTCGAACTCGATGATCTCTTGTCGCGTTTTCGCCCAGTCGTCTCGACCCATAGAGGTCAGTGCGCCGATATTTCGGCCGTCATCATACTGTTTGCTGGAGGTGCTTCGTACGGCGGGTGGCATCTTGAGCGAGTTCAAATGTCTTGAGTGCTTGAGAATGTACACAAGCTGGGATTCCAGGTCTCCGATCGTCAAGAGACTCAAGTCGTCATCGTAGACGGGAAGAGCGAAGCTTCTTCCGTCGCAAAATACCATGATATGGTGAATGTCGGCTGCGTTGTATCGCTGGACACAAGAAAACAAATCAATGACAAGTCAATCAGTCTGGTTCGTCCACAGAATGAGGAAGCAGAGCTCAAACATCGCATGCACTGTACCTCAAACGAGTCAACTGACAATCCAGGGATGCGACAGGAGCTGAACAAACGCTTGTACATATCCATGCACAGGAGCCTCCCTCCCATTTTCTCGGGATCAATTTTCTCCTGCTTGAGCAGCTCCAAGTACTCGCAGGTGTATCTGCAATAGCAAAAATATCAGTGACAACTCAATTAGGACGACAACACAATTTGTCTGCGAGTGCTCGTTCTCACCGAATGGTTTCTGCTGCGCGCCGAGCTTGTGAGACTGGTTTGTCAAAATCTAGAAATGACCCGAACCCCGAGACCATGTTGATGTACAGTGCGTTGGAGGTACGGTCGCTCAGGTACGCAGCGTACTCCCACCATTCTTCGAGCTATGAAACGCAATGCAGATGGAGAGAGGCACATAACGACACCAAATCCAAAGGTAGAACATGAGCATGAGCATGATCACATCGCCTCAGTAGTCCTTTTTAATGTGGACAAAGTGCCAACATACCCAATTCGGAAGCTCTTTCGCGCGCTGTAGGAGCGTGCTCTGGAGCTGCTCACCTTCGCCGCCTGTCGTTCCGAAATCTTCGACCAGCGCCTTCGTCTTGGCAAACTCACTCTACCGATCAGCGGCACAGCACACACATACAATACGTTGAGCAACGTCGAGTTCAAGCACATCAACAAACAGGCTTCAATCGCGTTACCTTGGTAAGGAACGGCTCCACTGACTCGAGATACTTTTCGAGCGTGTCGCTCAGCTTGGGCACGGGCAAGTGCGGTAGCGCTGCTTGATGCGCAAACCTGTTTCAGCAGCGAGCGACGCCACACACACGCACATTAGGAGTCAAATCGACATCTGTGCATGCATATATTCCGCAGCGCACGCACGTCTTCTCCGTTTCTTTCGCCATCTCTTCTTCGCTGTCGTGGTCTCTGGATGCAAAAGCGCAAATGGTTCGGCTGGGTGGCGATTTGAAGAGAAAAGGAAACGCACCTGTCATAATTGAAATCCGCTATTTGCTGTATGTTTTTCACCCAAACAAAACATACAACCCAAATTTTGATGAGCGAGAACACAGGTGATTGGTCATTAAACCCTACATTTGCATCTTTTGATTGGTAGTATTTAATATATATAGAATGATCAAAATATCTTGTTTTCAGTATGAAAGCAGACAAAGCTATATATTTCTTGTGTGGTGAAAAAACATACAGATTTGTCAGTTTTCATACTGAAAGCAAGATGTTTTGAAAAACGTGTTTATTACAGTTATTGCCAATCAGAAGATGCAAATTCACGCATGATTTGCCCAATCAGGTGCTGGTAATAGCAATTCCTGCCACATATAATATCACCCAATAAACCCACTTTTGGAAGACGTTGAAGTTGAAGTGATGCGACACGCATTCTTTCCTGGTGCAACAGCGAAAGCAAAATGCATTTGTCAACGCCCACCACCAAGCCAAACAGCCGCAGTATGCGAGGACATCCGACTATACGTCCTGCAGCTGGCGCGCGACGAGCGCTCGGTAGACGCCTTCGCTGCCGAGCGCCATGAGCTGCTCGTGGCTGCCGAGCTCCACGATAGCACCGTCCTGCGTGACCGCGATCAGGGCGGCGTTGCGCACGGTCGACAAGCGGTGGGCGACGATGATCGTCGTACGCTTCTTGAACGCGAGCAGC
Organism: Globisporangium alternatum; assembly: GCA_023334315.1. Classification (NCBI taxonomy): domain Eukaryota; phylum Oomycota; class Peronosporomycetes; order Pythiales; family Pythiaceae; genus Globisporangium; species Globisporangium alternatum. Next base: position 14,571 of record JAASGT010000346.1, on the reverse strand, counting down.
GCGTCGAGCGACTGCTGCACGAGGCGCTCGCTCTCATTGTCAAGTGCGCTCGTGGCTTCGTCCAGCAGCAGCACGTCCGGGTCACGCAGGATCGCGCGCGCGATCGCGATGCGCTGCTTCTGACCGCCTGAGACCTGCACGCCGCGGTCGCCCACGTGTGTATCATAGCCGTGTGGGAAAGCGCTGATGAACTCGTGCGCACTCGCCTGCTTTGCGGCTTCGACGATCTCTTCGTGCGTGACATCGGTGTCAAGCTTCCCCATCGCGATGTTCTCGGCGATCGTGCCAGAGAACAGCACGGGCTCCTGGCTTACGAGCGAGATGCGTTCGCGAAGCCACGTGAGATTGAATGCGCGAATGTCTTTGCCATCAAGCGTCACTTTTCCAGCGCTCGGGTCATAGAAGCGCTCGAGAAGCGCGATCGCGGTACTTTTTCCGCTTCCACTTGGTCCAACGAGCGCCACCGTCTGTCCGGGTTCGACCTTAAGGTTGTAGCGCGTGTAAACTGGCGCATCGGGGCGCGAAGGGTACGTGAACGCAACGCCGTGAAACTCGATCTCACCTCTCAGCGAACTGCAATCAGCTAACGGAGCATCACCTGTACTCGACATGCAGTCAATTGCAGGTACGCGATCGATGATCCGGAAGACGTTGCGTGCGGCTTGAGCGGCTTTCGACCGGTCCGTGGCGTTCTGTGCGGCGAGCCCGACAGCGAACGTGCTCAACACAAGCACGATCATGACCATGAACATATCTTCGAACGCGATCGCCTTCTCGCTCACCCACTTGCCGCCGAGCCAGAACAAGAACGCGATGGTGATGTACATGCCGCCCTGCGAGACTCCGAAGACCGCGCCGCCCGTCACACCGGCTTTGACGTTTGTGCTCTTGGAGAGGTCCAGGTATGCCATGTACGCTGTGTGGATCTGCTTCTCCATTCCGAACGACGCGATCGTGCGAATCGACCCGATGGCTTCCGAGAGCAGCGACCCTGCTGCAATGTCCGCGTCGCTGCTGCTGTGCTGGCTGAGCGTCCCCGAGTGCTGCTGAGAGAGCACATACGAGAACATCATGATGGTCGGAAACATGGCAAGCATCGCGAGCGACATCTGCCAACTGTAGTAGAAGCAAATCGACAGCGCAATCCCGAGCGTCGTGACGTTCACGAGTCCCTGGTTGAGAGACTCGGCTGTGATCGCCTGAAGTACCGCCGAGTCAATTGCAAGACGAGACACCAGCGCGCCAGACGAGTTCTCTTCCAAGTCAAACCATGCAATCTCTTGGCGCAACATCGCGCGGAAAGTCTGGAGCCGCACGCGGGAGACAAGTCTTTGAGCTGCGATGGCGAAGCCTAAGTTCTGCATGACGATCGAGATCCCAAAGATCATGCCCAAGCCGATGAAGCTGAGTGACCAGTTGCGTGCAGCGTCGCGCAAGTCACTTGGCGTCTTGCTGTAGTCGAAGAGCAACACGACGATCTTGGTCAAGATGACTCCCCACACGGGGAACACTGCGGCATTGATGATCGCTCCGATGCTTCCAAGGAGAAAGAACTTCCACTCCGGGAGGCTCAATCTCCAGATGCGAGAAGCAGGTACGATTTCTTCATCTGGTGTAGTCGTGTCGTCTGCGGTTGCTTCTGCCTCTAATCGTGTGTTCCTCTTGACACCTCGTAGACGTTCTCGTGCATTGGAATCAAGCTGTATGCTGCTGCTGAGACGACCACGCCCGGCTTTAGTGGGCGAAGGCGATGACACCCTCAAGAGCGAATATGCATCTGGGGAGTTGTCATACTTTATTGGCGAGTCAATGTCACGGTTTTGCGCATGGACGAAGCTCTTGTAATGACCGTGTGGGATGTCCATGAGCTCACAGTGCGACCCGAGCTCGACGATTTGCCCTTCACTGTGCACTGCAATCCGGTCTGCGCCTTTGATCGTCGACAAACGGTGCGCGATGATAATTGTGGTGCGCTTCGATGTCGCCAAGAGCGCGTCAAGTGATTCCTGTACGACGTGCTCGCTCTCAGTGTCCAGTGCACTCGTGGCTTCGTCCAGCAGCAAGATGGGCGGATTCTTGACAACCGCGCGCGCAATGGCAATCCGCTGCTTCTGTCCGCCCGAGAGCTGGGTGCCTCGTTCGCCGACTTCGGTCTCGAAGCCTTCAGGGAACGTCATGATGAAGTCGAAGGCGTTTGCCTTTCTTGCAGCTTCGTGCACCTGGCTATCAGTCGCAGTCGGACACCCGTGGCGGATGTTTTCAAGAATGGACGTCGCGAAGAGTACGGGTTCCTGACACACGAGTCCGATTTGCTGACGAAGCCACTTCACGTTCAGCTCCCGAATATCGACGCCATCGAGCTGCACACACCCCGCTTGCGGGTCGTAGAATCTTTCCAAGAGCGACACAATTGTACTTTTCCCACTACCGCTTGGACCGACCAGCGCGACTGTTTCACCAGCATCAATCGTTAGCGAGTACTCACTGCAGACGTTGACGTCAGGGCGTGACGGATAAGCGAAGGTGATGCTGCTGAGCGCGATCTTGCCAGCGACGTGGTTGAGGATGCGTCCATCTTCGTCAAGCGAATTCACTTTCGACTCGGCTTTGATCACGCGGAAGACATCGTACGCACACGCTCGCGCCGCATAGATCGCTTGCACGCTTGGACTCGCCTGACCTAGCGCCATTGCTCCCATGATGACAGCGAAGAAGACCGACATGACCTTGCCGCCGTCGTAGCAACTGTGGCTGGTGCACATGGTGCCTCCAAGCTGGTCGTGCGAGATCTGAAGCGCGCCAAAGTACAGCCCCGCCGCGTACGTGCAGTAGATCGTGAAGAACATGATACCAGTTCCCCAACCGATCGCAATGCCTTTCTTGATGCCGGCCTTGGTCGAGCTCTCGAGCGCAGCGGCGTACTTGTCCACAGAGTGCGAGATCGCGTTGAACATGTGCACGGTGCGGACGTTCTCGAGGGCTTCTTGGGCGATGGACCCTGCTTCGCTGTACGACGCAATGCTGCTCTGAGTGGCGTTAGAGACAAACCGTATCGTCGCGAACGCCGTGATGGCGAGCAGAGGCGTGAACGCCAGCAGAACGAGCGTGAGCTCCCAGCCTTTGACGAATCCGATGATGATCCCCGAAATCCCCATCGACAACAAGTGAATCCCGTCACCTACTTTACGACCCATGCCTTCTTGAAGGGTCACGGTCGAGTCTGCGATTCGTGTCGCGAGCTGCTTGGGGTCGTTCATGTCGAACCATCCGATCTCCTTTGTGAGGATCGCGTGGACGTAGGCGTTGCTGATCCGCTTCGCCTGGCGGGATGCCGTCAACGACCAACAGGAGACTTGGACGAATCCACCAATGACCATGCCGATGCCGACCCAGACGAAGTTGAGCGCCACCGAGTTGACGTTCGCGCGCAGCTGCTTGGCATCCGGGAGATCCATCGGGTTGAACGCGTTGAGAACGTTTCCGATGAGGATGATCTGGATCGGCTGACCGAGTCCCGCTGCGAGCGCACCAATGGTTCCAGCAGTCATCAGCAACGCGTCGATTCGATCCGCATAGGAGAACAACGCCAGCAATGGCGCGATCTTCGAGGAGCTGCTGCTACTTGTTCCAGACGCATACTTCTTGTCAGGAGTATCAGCAGCGCCATCGTCGAGACAGTATTCGCGCTCATGTTGCAGCAATGCATTGTCCGATGTTGTTTCGTGGTTGTCGTCGTGATCGTTTTGCCATGGAACGTTCGTGCGGCCATTAGCGTTCGGTCCGGGAGTTTGGAGCGCCGCGTACGCCGCCGCGTGCAGCTGCCCCGCTGCCCATTTGTCAACCGCGTCGTCCATTTGGCCGCGCTGCTTCTCTCTGTGAGCAAGATTCGCACTCGAGCGTGGAGAGTGGAGACCTCTCAGCGACTGAATGAGCAAAGCCGTTCCAGAGAGAGAAGATCTCAATCGCTGTCGAAACAAGCACAAAGTAGCTTTCGTCGTCGTCTGGGCTTCTCTTCTCCAGTTGCTGGCGTTTTTCCAGCGAAGGAAGTGAAAGATCGCAAGTTCAACGATTCCACTGGTTAACGAAGAGGTAGACTTCTGTCGACACGATCTGGAGAGACCCACACGCCGAACAAAGTGTCGGTCGCGATGATTCCTCCACACAATAAACGATTGACATGGCGTTTGTTTATTGCGACTATTCACCGCGCCTGGTGGTAACGAGCACATGACGACCTGTGGTGGTGCTTGATAGCCGCTCAACCACATGCATTGCATGCGCGGTGCCTTCATGCCAGGGTGCTTCCCAAAGCCTCTACATCCCAAGTTGCCTCTCGCATGGCCCATTCTTCAATTTCTGCGCATCACTCGAGCTCAAACTCAACCCTCTCGACAACCAAGCGCTGCTCAAGCTACCCCTTCAAAACCGTGTGATTGAAGACCACCACATTGAAAGAAGAAATGGTGCGCGGTGTTGGGTTCTTCAGCCTGGTGGCGCTCAGTGCCGCATCGTATCCATCCATTGTGCGAGGAGATCAACCTCCAGGGATCGACTACGTTGGCGCCGGGTATGACTTGGTGTTCGGGAACCCGGATGGATCTGAGGCCGCCTCGAGCGTCACGGACCCCGGCTTCCGAACGCATCTGATCAAGTTCACCTGGGACGACAATCTCAACACGTGCTCGGGGCTGAGCTCCAACTGGACGTGTCCAAAGGAACTGACGATCATGCCACAGACGAGCTGCATGCAGCAGTCGTCCTCGAGCATGATCGCGTCGACCAAGTCGTTCCAGGAGGTGCTACAGAAGGACGCCAAGGTGACTGCGTCCGTGAAAGGTAGCTACGGAGGCTTCTCAGCCTCGGCGTCCTTCAGCGGCAGCAAGGCCATGTCAACGATGAAGAACAAGATCCAGAACGAGAAGGTCACGACGTTCCAGAGCAAGGCCGTGTGCGTCGAGTACTCGGCCACTTTGAAGATGGGCATTGAGAGCAACACGCTCGAGCCGCTTGCGCAGTTCAGCTCAGCTGTTGGCGAGCTGCCACTCGTGTACAACTCGTGCTTCCAGCTCGACTCGATCGGCGGCCCGTGCCCGAAGCGTGTGGACAGCGGTTTTGGGGACGTCCCGCCCATGAAGAAGACCGCACGTCGCCTACAAGCTGATCCCAACAACAACGACAATGACGATGATGATGACGATGACGACGGTGTGAACAACTGTGCGTGCGACGCGAGCGTGATCAAGTACTTCCGATTCATCCAGCTCTTCGGGACCCACTACACGACGAAAGTGGAAATGGGCGGCAAGATCATCCACCGCGTGGAGATCAAGGAGTCAGACGTGTCGATGCTGCAGAGCAAGAAAGTGGACATTGCCTACGGCGCGTCCATGAAGGCGTCGTACAAAGGCATGGGCGCGTCGGCGTCCGTATCGGTGTCGGCACAGGCGTCCAAGAGCGACGCCGACAAGTCCTTCGAGGCGGTCAAGAGCGTCGCGAAGAAAGAGCTCAACATCAACGTGGGCGGAAGTCCCAGCGAGGACTGGCGCGAGTGGGCCAAGAGCACGATGGACACGCCCATGCCCATTCGCTACACGCTCACGTCGCTCGTGGACCTGGTCGCCAAGGTGGATGCAAAGAAGACGCTGCCCTTCGAGCTCGCCGTGGCCGACTACATCATGGCGTACGGCCGCACGCTCACGTTCGACACGGCCACGAACGCAAACGTACTGTCGGTCGAGGTACAGTACTCGCTCAACGTCGGCGCGATGACGAGCGCCACGTTCCGCGTGATGATCGGCAAGACAGGCGACATGCTCCCGGCCGTGGTAGTCGTGACCAAGCCCTCGGGCTCCTTCCGTGTGGCCGTGCCCAAGATGTACCAGTTCTCCTTCGACGCCTTCGTGGGCACGATCCCCGTGACGCTCGAGTACGTCTCGGGCGTGTTCACGGCGCCCAAGATGATGGTCATGGAGGCGCTGCAGACGTCGCGCCAGGAACTCCACCTGATGCGCATGGAGGCGCGCATGGCCAACAAGAAGCACAAGAACAAGGCACCGCCGGCCGCGTCCACGCCCACGTCCATCTACTTCACCACGATCCAGTCCTTCGCGGTAATGTCGGACGCGTTGGTGGTGCCGCTCGACGACCAGTACGCCGGCCGCCAGCTCAACGCCGGTGCGCCGTGGTCCATTAACCCCATGGATTAAGATTCGATTCTGGAGCAGGCAGGGGTGCAAGAAAGTGAATGAGAGAGATGAAGACATGCATACTGGGAGTGAGAGTGTAGACAATACGAGTGTCACGTTGTGCAAGGAAGGCCGTTCAAGGCGTACGCGAGGTATGTGACCACCATCAGCTCTCGAATCAATCCATCCATGCCACTGATCTCCTCTTGCTTGTATTTTGATGAAACCCTACCTACTCCCTGAATCCCTCATCATCATCATCCCAGGAACTTACTTAACGCTCTCTTCTGTGTGTACATGCTCGCTCTGCTCTCTCGCCAATGGCTCGTAGCCACCGACTGGCCTAGCTCTCTCGGTAGACCTGCGTGACTAAATAGGCGATGACGTCCTGCGCGTAGCGGCAGATGTCGTCGTCACCGTCAAAATTGCGCTGCAGCTCGTCCTTGCAGGCGGCCAGCGGCTGCAGACTGAAGAGTGGGATGACCTTGTCAGCCAGCTCTTGGTAGTAGCGGCACACCTCCTTCTCGCCGCGGATGAAGAAGAGCGCCTGGATGCGGTTCGAGAAGAGCGGGAACGTCTTGGACGCCAGCAACGCGTTGTCCTCCTCGATCGTCGTCTCGTACAGGCCCAGCTGGTTGGTCATGAGCGTGCGCAAGTACGTGAGCGCGCGCACCTCGTTCTCGAACGAGATGGGCGGCGACGAGTGCGCCGGGCTCTTCATCTTCATGGTCGAGAACTCGGTCTCGGTCGCGACGATGAGCCGCGCGAAGCTGAAGCCCTCGCGCGTGTTCGGGTCCGAGTGCGAGCGGCTCAGGCGCGCGTCCATGGTGTAGATGCCGCTCTCGTGTAGGTACGCGCGCTTGTCGTAGAAGAGCTGGCCGTCCGCGGGCGAGAGCTGCAAGTCCACCATCACCTCGTTTGGGTTACGCCCGTCCTCCTCCGTGTTGTCCTCGACCGCGAAGCCGTAGTTGAGCAGAAACCGGTGGTTGCACTTCTTGCCGTACGAGTCGTAGACCTGCGCGCCCGAGCCGATCGTGCCCAGCGACGTGATCGTGAACGCGTCCAGGCTCTGGTCGAACGTCCAGCTCGTCTCGCGCGGCCGGTAGTGGTTGAGCATGTCGGCGAAGGGCACGAGCGCCGCAGTCTTGACGCCGTCGATCGTGAGCCCAAAGTTGCGGCTGCACACGATCATGCGCGCCCAGCTGAAGCGCTCGAGCGAGAAGCGCGCGAAGGACGGGTCCACGCGGCAGATCGCGTCGTAGTCCTTGCGGATCGCGGCCTTGCGCTCCTGGATCTGCTGCACGATGTACGAGCCCGTGAGCCAGCGCAGCTCCTCCTCGGACCAGAAGATCGGCATGTTCTGCAGCGTCGACGGCAGTGTGCTGTAGTAGTTCTTGAAGAACGAGGTCTCCATCTACAGGACACAAAAATACGCTTCCAGTTAGTACATACGCATATATACGCATAAACAGCAATAGGCCATGCGCAACACGTACGTTTTCCATGTCGGTGAGCAGGAACATCATGAGGAAGATGTGCTTGGGCGCCACAAAGTCCAGGTTGCGCGCGAGCAGCTTCTGCCCGATCTCCGTGCGCTTGCCCATCTCGACCGTGATCAGGCACTTCTTGGGGATCACGAGAATGCGCTCGCCCGGCACGAGTACCTTCTGGCTGTGCACGCCACGCACCTCGGGCGCGTACTGCTGCAGCTGGAGCTTACTGGTCTCGGCGCCACTCGCGTCGAGCCACTGAATGAGCTCCTCGCCCACGGCGTCACTGCTGCTGCCATTGCCGTTCACGACCGCATCACCCAGGCGGTTGCTGTTCGAGGGAGCGTCGCTGTCGCTGGCGTCGTCATTTTCTGCGATGCTGTTGCCGTCGCCGTCGATGTAGTGCTGGTAGTGCTGTGGATGGGCCGTCGTCGTAGCGCCATTGGTGGTGGTGGTCTGCTGCTGCTGGAGCTCCTGGAATTTCTGGCGGTCGCTGCGCGTGTTCACGGGCGCTAGGGGCGCTGCTGCTGCGTGAACAGGTGGCGCCATCGATGGTGCTGTGGTCGTTGGCGTAGGGGGCGATGGAGCGCCGCTGGCGTCGCTGCTGGCCGCACCACCACCTGCAAGCGGCATGGCACTCTGCTCCTTGGTTTGGCTCATTTGCGCTTTTCATTGGCCGTCGTCCGCGGCCAGAAGAACACAAAAACCAAAACTGCGTGGCGTGAAGGTTGCACGAAGGTTGCTTGAACAGGCAAAAGCATTGTGCATTGTGCATTGTAAAATTTATATTAAATGAATAAATGAAAAAGTAATAAAAAAGGTTTGTTTTTTGTCAACAATAAAAACGAAATCATGAAAAAATCATTGTAATTTGGCACGATTTTGACGTGATTTAACAATGATTTGTTACAATTTTGCAAACAAACTATTCTTTGCCATTACAAAGTATATTTTTATGATACAAAGTTTTTTATCAAATGTTTTTTTGGAAGATATAATCAACGTTTCATTGGCTATAATTACATAATTACATTTACCATTTACCGAAAAATGGCGACGAGCATCTATCGAGCGGTGCGCGGCGCCGTGCACACGTCTGCACTGCGCACCAGCAGCATTGTTACAGCCTCTTCGACGCTGAGCGCTTCAGCACCTGCTGGTAGTGGCAATGGCTATGGTGGCGTGTGGTACCAGAGTGTGCGCTGGATGGGGCGCGGTCCGACGATCCAGGGTCGCAAGAACGCCACGGACGCGGTCAGTACAAACCGCTCGAGCCCACAGTAGCTGTAGTGCAGTGATGTACTTATATATGCTCTTGCATGCACATAACAGAAACGAACGGCTATGAACGCCAAGCTCGCGCGGGAGCTCATGATCGTCTCCAAGGGTGCGTTGTGATCATGTTATTTGCTGCGTCGTGTCGATTGCTCAAATGTGTGTGGCTGTGGGTGGTGCTCTCTCTGTAGCAACTGGTGGCGAGCGCGAGAACGTGGTACGTATAGTGCTAGCCAAGCCTAAATGTGCTTTCCATGATCACTGGTGTACCAACTGTGTTGTGCGTGTGTGTGTGGACAGCGCCTGGCGTCCGTGATTAGCAAGGCCAAGGCCGCCAACATGCCCAAGGACAAGATCGATGCCGCCATCAAGCGCGGCGTGGACGGCAAGGACGGTGCGTTTGAGGACATACTCCCTGTTTGAACGAGATTATTTCGCTTGCTCTGGAATGCTCATGGGCTCTTTACCTGACAGGTGCAAATGCGGAGACGGTGCTCTACGAAGGCTCCGGTCCAGGCGGCAGTGCATTCATCGTACGTGATCGTTTGTCATTGCGTTAATGCATTGCGCATCAAGTTATCTACGATTGTGGTTCTCACCAGTAACAACTGCTTATCGCACAGATCGAGACGCTGACCGACAACAAGCGCCGCACGGCACCGGCGCTGCGCCACATCCTCGGCAAGTGGGACGGCTCGCTCGGCACGAACGGCTCCGTCTCCTGGATGTTTGAGCTCAAGGGCTACCTGGAGGTTCGTACATCAACGCATCCACTGCTTCAGACTGCATTTGCGATAGCTGTATCTGAGCCCTTATCATGTGTCTACCTACCTTTGATGCCTTTAGATTGAGCTCGCGCCGTCCAACCCCGTGACGCAGGACGAAGACGCGCTCATGGAAATCGCGGTACGTAATGGATCTCAGCAGGTTTGCTCTGCCAGTGTATGTATGTACTCTGCGAAGGCTGACTCGGTGTGATTCTACTTGTGCTATGACTGTCAGCTCGACGCCGGCGCGGACGACGTGGAGCTCCGCGAGGGGCTGGCGCAGGTGACGTGCGAGCCGAACGAGCTGGCGCTCGTGCGCAGCAACTTCATCAAGAGCGGGCTCGAACCGTCGATCGTGGAGCTGATCTACAACCCCAAGGAATTTGTGGACCTCTCGGAGGAGCACCGCGAGACCTTTGAGAAGCTCCTCGACGCGCTCAACGAGAACGAGGACGTGAACCAGATCCACCACAACGTCAACGAGTAGCCACTCTAGGAGAGTGCAATAGTTGGCTAGACTTTGGTAGAGTGAGCATTTCACACAGTTCATCTCTCTTTACAGCATTATGTGCGTTGAAATACCACCACTAACGACCAGTAAACAAAGCAACGAGACAAATGAACGGCATCGGATACGTCCACTCGTGTGAGACGAGACGCATGTGAGTGACGAAGGCGAGCGATATGCAACATCGAGCCAGAGCCCCGCCAACAGATAAATTATGGTACGCCACGCGCTTTGATTTGTTTTCTCAGCGACGCACTGTCCCCCTCACTCACCAGTGGCCGTCCTCGCTCTCCTCGTCGGACTCGCGCTCCTCCGAGTCGCGGTACTCCCACGGGGCCTTGACGATCTCAGGCTGAGCGTCCTCCTCGTCCTCGGACTCGACCTCGAACTCGCGGCAGTAGAGAGTCATATCCCAGCGCACGCGCGGCTTCTTGTTCTTCTTCTTCTTCTTCGCCGGCAGCGGCATCTCCTCGCGGAACTCGAGCGGGATGCGGCTGCGAGCCTCCAGAAGCTTGCGCGTGAGCGCCGCCGCGGCCGCGTTCGCCGCCTGGTTGGCCGCCATAGCCGCCGCCGTCTTGCGCACGCCATTGCGCACCGACCGCGTGCGGTTCACAAAGCCATCCTGGCCGCCCAGGCTCGCGCGCCGCGTCGAGAGCTGGCCCTTGAAGCCGCCTAGAAACTCGGACACGTTCGCGCTGCTCGATGACACGCGCACGCGGCCGGCAACCGCTCCACCACTGAACGAGTTTCCCCTGTTATCATTAACGCCACCAAGATTGCTAGAGCCCTCGACAGCCGCGCGCCGGTCGCTTGAGTCGAACGTCGCGCGCTCGTGCTGCAAAGCGGCATTCGGGTGGTGGTTCTGCTCACAATCCTCTTCAAACTCGTCGCCAGTACCGTCGAGCGCATCGGCGGGTACGCTCACAGGTGCCTCCTTGTCCGTGCGCGGGTGAAACTCAATGTCGCGCACGTTCAGGAACGAGCGGTTCAGCGGGTTCATGGCCTCGTCGTCGTCGTCGTCGTCGTCATCAAACGCTGAGACGTACGGGATCGGCCGATTCACGATCTTGCTCTTGTCCACCGCTGGTTGTGCTGATGCTGCTGGCGGTGGCTGGCGATTCAGTGACGCTGGTGAGGCTACTGTGGCAGGAGCCTCACTACTACCAGCAGCATTAGCACTAGCATTGGCTCTGGAAATCGGTAGTGGCACGGCAGGCACCGCCCAGCTCGAGTCACCGCGAATGCGCGAGTCCACCAGACTCGAGTCCAGCATGGGGAGCAAATTCTCCTCTTCAGCTACGTGGAACGACAGGTGGCCCTCCTCCGTGCCGCCCAGCACCGCTGGGATGTCGTGCTCCATCTCGTCGAGCGTCATGGGGCGATCTCGAGCACTGGCACCAGCGGCACCACTGAGTGAACCACGACTGATCAGTGAGCCGCGGTTGATGAGCGAGCTCCGGTGCGCCGCGAGCTTGGACTTGATACTGGAGAAGCCTAGGAGCTTGATCTTGGACGATGACTGGCCGTTGCCATTCCCACTGCCACTATTGCGCTCCGTACTGTCGCGACGGTGCAACGAGCGGCGCGTGGGCCACTTGCGGCTCCGCGAGAAGTCCAGTTCTGACCGGCGCATGGATCTGGAAAAGTCTTGTTGTTGGTGCTGAGCCTCACTATCTCGATGAGAGGAGCTCGACGCTGGGTACCCACCAGAGGACGAGAGCTGCTGCTGATCTGCAGATCCCTTTGGCGACGTGATTAGTGACGCCGACGAGCCTTTTTTCTCCGGCACCGATTGTAATAACACTTTACCGATCGCCGAGTCGGCCGCAAATCGCTCCCCGCGTGAAGACGAGACGTAGTACGCGCCATTGGCGTCTTGCTGCACGACAAACGTGCGCGGGTTGGGCAGCGGCGCCGTGGCGTCCACGTAGCTCGAGAGCGCGCGCTGGCGGCCGTGCATGAGCTCCTGCAACACGCTGGAGAGAGACGAGACGGCTGGCGCGCGCCGCACACCCTCGAGCTTCAGCGGCGTCGGGTGCAGAAAGCCGCCGTCGTCCACATTCGTGAAATTCGATCTGTTGTTCGTATTGCTAGCACCGGCCTCATTCTCGGCGGATGCGGCCGCGTTGGCCAGCGACACGGAGCTGCTGCTGTTGATGAACGAGTAGGACGCGAGCCCCACACGCGGCTGCGCACCAGTCCTGCGGTTGTATCGGCGGCCGCCCGCACCAGTGCCACCGTGGCCGTGGCCGCCGATGCCGTTCGTCGCGTTGCGCGAGAAGCACGTCTCGAAGGTCGTGACTGTGGGCTTGACGAACCGCCGGCGCGGCCGGTTGTCGTGCAGTCCGCCGTCGCTGCTGTCGCTCACGATCCCGCCACCGCCGCTCTTCGGGGCCTCGGCCGCCGCCACTTTCATCTCGCGCGCGTCCTCAAGCGACTGCCGGTACTGATACTGCTGCCGCGGGCCCTGATTCGGCGCAGACCGGTGCGGACTGCGCGCTCCGAGAGGCGACGTCGCTTGTGGAGCTTGTGCTGAGGACGCCGGCTCGGGTGTGGGCGCTGGCCGGCCGTACGGCGTTGGATTCACTGCTAGCATCTCTCGTCTGCGTCTCTAATGGAGCAGAGTGAGCGCTAGTGTCGATGGATCTTATCTGTCAATAGCCGCTGATGCTGTGCGCCACCACCGCAACCGTCGCCGCAAGTCCGGACTTGCTTGCTGGACTTGTTGCGCTTGCTGGACTTGCTTGCTGGGAATGATGCAGGTACTGTTGTTGTTGTTGCGAAAAAGCCCGCGAGCGACGATGATAAAAAGGGGTCTCTTCCACAGAACGCTCTCTGGCAACTGAAAGTCAGTGTGCCCGTCCAAGTTGACCACACTACTTACCTTTTTACGACTGCTCAAAGGCTCATGGCATACTATTTTCAAGTTTACAAACGCTCAGATGAAAAAACCCTCTACACACAAATAGCGCTTCCGATTGGCTCGTTTCTGCTCGAAGAGAGCAGCAAACAATGCAACACAATTGCCACATGCCACACAGCACAAATCGCAACTGCGCCAGCAACTCGTGAGTTCATGGCTCTTGAATACAAATGCTGTCTCTTGAATAGAAAATTGTTGACCAGCATGTCAAAGCTGTGCTTGCCAGATCGCTGTGTTGCGGTGGCCTGTTGAATTTGTGGCGGGTGCCAACCACATCTACACCTACGAGAGTTGTGTGATTACAATTGCTTACAGATCGTGGCAACGACAACATTGCGCGCTGAATTTGCAAGAGCCAGCGGGCCACAGGCAGCCAGCAAGTCCATAGGCTAGCATTTAACCATTAGGATCGATGACGCCCAAGCGAGCGAGTTCTTTTACTCAAGGTAGCGGCATCACACAATCCTGCAGACTTTGCAACTTACTCTGGTTTCTCGATTATCAAGAGGTTCACGTTGCTGAAGACGAAGCCACAACGCTTTCAAGACGCAACAATTATTTGTTATACCTAATGCAGACATAAATTACGATTACCAAAATTAGCAATAATACAATGGATATCGTTATACAGTACTTTAGATTTGACATTTAAATCTTGAAACAGATACCCTCTTCAATGGTAAGCATTTGCATTGTGAGCTCATTGAATGAACTTAATTCGAATTATTTCATACTGAAACAGAATATTTGTATCCATCCTTTGCGTATAACCCGTACATCATGGATGGAAAAATCATTGAAACGTCACTGTGGCCATGCTCATCAATTCATAATGGGAGAGAGATCGAAGGTGGCACAATGCACGATAGGAAGAGGTCCATCCAGTCCATCCTCTCCTCTCTATTTCTTGCTGTGGCCCAGCGACGTGACGTGCAGGGTCCCGTCGAGCTTCCCTCCTCACTTCGTCCTTTGAACCTCGGATCAGATACCGAGAAGGTATCACAACGAGCCTCTCTGGGTCCACCCTTTTGTAGGACGTTGCCTGCTGGCGATTGTCAAAAAGCTCGTCATTAAGTCTCTGATACACGTGGAGACACACTGTGCCTTCGTCGCCGTAGGCAGCCCACGTGACCTTGCGTCCGTCACTCCTTTACATCCCGCCATTCGTCCACATACGAGACGTCAAGGTCTACCAGGTTTGGAAAACAAGCCTCTCACTTTCACTCTTCTCGAGTGACTTTTGTCCACAGATCTCAGCCTGCGGGTTCTATACGACGGTGTGATGTGCTCCATGCCTTGAAGCTTGTATGGAATTTACTGAGGACGCGTGTGTGGATTAAACGCTGCAGACCATCTCCCATCGCGGGCATGAAGGACAATGTAATTATGTGTGATCTCCTTGTTCGCAGTTGGCTCTGTAGTT
>JAASGT010000345.1:0-29097 GCA_023334315.1 Globisporangium alternatum | reverse complement strand
GTCATAAAGGTTTGCAAAGAAAGCTGCTGGATAATGCTGAGTTCTCACTGTTGGTTTTTGCTTTTGTTGATCATTGACTTTGATTGGCTGATTCGAATAATCACAATTTCAACAAAATCAAATCTGAGGACCCCTAATATATAACACTTCAAATATCGACTTTGTTCTTTGTGGCTACAAAAATAATGTTATCGAAAAAGTAATTTTTTTGGCGATGATTGGTTTATTAGTCTTTGAGCGAGCTTTGTTTTAGAGAATTATTTTTTGCTGCATGTTTGCAAAAGTATACGTGCGCTAGTTTCTAGCAGCACTGTATTAGTGACCGTCACTTTTTGAAATGGTACGAGTGATTGTTTTCTACAATCACTCCCACCGTTCCGCCGATGGAGTTTTCTCGACCGTTGATTGGCTGGATTCTGCCTCGTCGACCTCGCGTTTTTCTCGCTTATCCACCACAAATTCAACTTGTGGTTAAAGCTGCGGAGCTGACGCTGTCGACGCACACCGTTCTCCCTTCTCTCTCTTGCAGCACTTGTGAACACGCGACCACCAGCACAAGACCCACCGCAGCACATAGAAGACACGATGCGCGTAGCTCAGCTCACAGCGCTGCGCAGGGCGCTCTCATCTTGTAACGCGGCGAAAAGATCTCTCCACCCAGCGGCGCTCCAGCAGTTCAGCAGCTCCACCAGCAACAACAACTGCCACCACCACCACCACCAAAGACAGCAGCACCGTTATCACTACTGGCAGCATGGACGCAGCTCCACAGTCGCAAAGGGCCTCGTAGTCGCTGGCATGACGACTGCGCTTCTTGCTGCGACTGCTCTGTGTGAAGCACCGAGCGCACATGGTGAGAAAGCAGGTGACGACGAGACGGACAGCCCGTTCACACCCGGCGAAGTGGACCCAACGCTGCCGACCTACACGTTTGAGCAGGTGCAGGAGCACACGGGCGCGAAGAAGACGGGCGTCTGGGTGGTCTACAAGCACGGCGTGTACGAGATCACCAAGTTCATCGCGTCGCACCCGGGCGGGACGAAGATCCTACTAGCAGCCGGTAAGTCCATCGAGCCATTTTGGCAACTCTACGCGGCACACAACCACGAGGACGTGCACCGCATCCTCGAGAGTCTGCGCATCGGCAACCTGTGCGAAGAAGACGTGCTCGCGCTAGACAAGATTCGCAAGGAGCGCTATGGCGAAGGCCCGTACAGCCGCGACCCGACGCGCCACCCAGCTTTGAAGGTGAACTCGAGCATGCCGTTCAACGCCGAGCCACCGCCGGAGTTGCTCATGCAGTCGTTCATCACGCCGAACGACCTCTTCTTCGTGCGCAACCACTTGCCTGTCCCGGAAGTGAACATCGACGAGTACAAACTAAAGATCACGGGCATCGGCATCGACAAAGGCACAGAGGTGGCGTTCACGCTGGACGAGCTCAAGACCAAGTTCAAGCACCACACGGTGGCCACGACGATTCAGTGCGCAGGCAACCGGCGCGCCGAGATGTCGGGTGTCAAGCAGGTGAACGGGCTGAGCTGGGACACGACCGCGCTCTCGACGGCCAACTGGACGGGCGTGCTGCTCTCGGACGTGCTCGCGAGCCTGGGCGTGAGCGAAGAGGACTGCCGACCGCTGCACGACTGCGACGTGGCTGAGAACATCGGCACGTGTGACGACTGCAACTGCGTGATCCAGCACGTGCAGTTTGAGGGGCTCGACATGGACACGGAGGGTAAGAGTTATGGTGCGTCGATCCCGTTCTCCACGGCCGTGGACCCGCGCAAGGACGTGCTGCTGGCCTTCGAGATGAACGGCGAGCCCATCCCGCGCGACCACGGGTACCCGCTGCGCGTGATCGTACCAGGCACGGTCGGTGCACGGAATGTCAAGTTCGTGCACCGCATCGTGCTCTCGAACGTCGAGAGCCCGAGTTTCTGGCAGCAGCGCGACTACCGCGGCTTCCCGCCGAACATCGACTACTCGCGCGAGGACTACTGGAAGTTCGCCGGCGAGTCAATCCAGGAGCTACCGGTCCAGTCCGCGATCACAGAGCCGCGCAATGGGTTCGTCCACGTGGTCGACGACGCGAGCGACTCGTCCGTCGTGACCGTCAAGGGCTACGCGTGGAGCGGTGGTGGCCGCAACATCATCCGCGTGGACGTGTCTGCGGACGGCGGGA
This sequence comes from Globisporangium alternatum, assembly GCA_023334315.1. Classification (NCBI taxonomy): domain Eukaryota; phylum Oomycota; class Peronosporomycetes; order Pythiales; family Pythiaceae; genus Globisporangium; species Globisporangium alternatum. Next base: position 26,912 of record JAASGT010000345.1, on the reverse strand, counting down.
AGACGTGGAACCCGGCGGTGCTGAACGAGTCCGGCCGGCGCCAGAAGTACAACCGTGCGTGGGCGTGGACTCCGTGGGAACTGGACGTCGAAGTACCTCCTGGGACGAAGAGCCTGGAGATCACGTGCAAGGCCGTGGACTCGTCCTACAACGTGCAGCCGGACACGATCGCACCAATCTGGAACATGCGCGGCGTGCTCAACAACGCGTGGCACCGCGTGGACGTCGAGGTCGTAGTCGAGGAGCCAGAGGAAGATGAGGACGAAGAAGATGAGGACAAGTGATGATGTTGAAGCCCATAGATGGATACACTGTATAACTGCCTGAACAATGCTCAATGTGTGACGTGTGACGAAGAGTTATTTTTAGCCTGGGAGGTAGGTCCATGCTTGTCAACCTTCACGGCCACTTTCACAATCACATACTAGTAGAAAACATGGACGACATCTTTGACGACGCGCTCGTACCGGACGAGAACGGCGTGCTGGACCTGCAGGACAAGCACTGGGTGACGCTGGACGAGGTCGTCTGGACGCACGTGCACTCGCTGCTCGTGCTCGACGTCTCGCGCAACCAACTTGTACACGTACCGCCGGACGTGGGCAACTTGCTGCTGCTGCGCGAGCTCTTGCTGAGCAACAACCGCATCGCCGACGTGCCCCGCCAGATCGGCAGCTGCATCCAGCTGCGCAAGCTCGATCTGCACCGCAACCGCCTCACGGAGCTCCCCAGCGAGCTGCAGTACTGCGAGCGCCTTGAAGAGCTCGACGTGTCGTACAATGAGCTCACGGCTCTACCCGCGGAGCTCGGTCGGTTGCAGTCGCTGCGCGTGCTCAATGCGCGCCACAACAAGCTTACGTCGCTGCCGCACACACTCTGCGACTGTCCGAAGCTCGAGGAGCTCGGCTGCGAGGGCAACGCTGGGCTGCAGGACATCCCCGAGTCGCTGCGCGGTAACACGAAGCTTGTGCTCTGGATCTGCAACACCGTGAAGCAGCACCGCGCGCAGGTGCAGGAGCTCGTGGACATCAACGCGGAGCTCGAGCGCATGGCGCGACTGGGCGATGAGGAGCGACTGCATCTGCGTGAGGAGATCGCGCGGCTGCAGCACGAGAAGGCTGCGCTCGAGGCCGAGCGACCACACCACTACCTCTTCGTCAAGAAGCACGTGCTGCACGCGGCGTCCCAAGTCTGCGCGGTCATGTGAACGTGTATGAGGCGATTGGTAGGGTGGTAATCGACATGGCTACATTTGTTGTGTTTATAACATGCCTGCGTTTCGACTTGCGAATTTCGAACAGCTTGGAGCACGTTGTAACAAAGTGGGTTGGATCTACTTGTTTGGGTTATATAATCTGAAGAGTTAACAAGCTGACAAGATTCGAATCGTACTTTATCGAGCAAACTCACCATCCCCCACCAAAAAATGGGCGCGAAACGCGCGGGATTCAAACGCTCGTTTGACTACCGAGAGCTTGCTTGATTTTTGAATCCTGACTTCCAGGGAGTCCTCTCTCCCCACATGGACTCCAGCCCGCGCGCAAAACTGCCCTCCTCGTTCTCAAAGCAAAGCGGAATCGCGCGGCGGCAGACGAGCGAGTGCAAGGGCAACAAGCGAGAGGAGGATGGAGCTGCAGCAGGACGCGCTGGACGAGGCCTTCCGTCGCCACAAGAACTACTTTCAGCACTTCCTCGAGAACGAGGTACCGTAGTTGGTAGCACGCGTGTGGTAGTGCGTGGCTGGCGAGTGATTAAAAGGCGAGCTGACAGGACGGACGCATTCGCTCATATTGCAGGATGGCTTTGGGAACTACTCGGAGAAGCTGCGCGCGATGATGAGCCAAAAGAACTCGCGCTTGGCGGTGGATCTGAACGACTTGCGCGAGTACGACAGCTCGTTCACGGACCCGGCCACGAGCGGACAGGACAACATCGCCGACAGGTACCACACTCATTCATTTGCCTGTAGCCTTCGAATGGCGGGCGGCAACTCGTCCATCGTATATCAGTGTCGTTACTGATGTTGTTATGCGTTTGTGTCATGCGTAATGCCATCAACGATAAACAAACAGAATCCTGCGCAGCCCGATGGAGTACGTGCCGCCGTTCGAGGCCGCTGTGAAGGACCTGGTGTTCAACTACGACAGCATGTACGGCAGCAAGGAGTCCGAGTCGAGCAAGGATATGGTCTTCCACGTGGGTTTCGAGGGTGACTTTGGGCACCACAACGTCAACCCGCGCGGCCTGCTGGCGTCCTACCTCTGCCAGATGGTGTGCGTGCAGGGCATCATCACCAAGTGCTCGGCGGTACGTCCCAAGGTCGTGCGGTCCGTGCACTACTGTAAGGAGACGAACGCGATCCTCTCGCGCGAGTACCGCGATAACACGTCGCTCTCGGGACTGCCGACCTCGAGTGTGTACCCGACCAAGGACGAGAATGGCAACTTCCTCGAGACCGAGTTCGGCCTTTCGCAGTACAAGGACTACCAGATGCTGAGCATGCAGGAGACCCCCGAGACCGCCCCGCTCGGCCAGCTGCCGCGCTCGTGCGACGTGATCGTGGAGAACGACCTCGTGGACAAGTGCAAGCCAGGTGATCGCGTCCGCATCATCGGCATCTACCGTCCACTCGGCGGCAAGTCGGCCGCTGAGGCCACTGCGGTCTTCCGCACGGTCCTGATCGCCAACAACGTCCAGCTGCTGGGCAAGGAGGTATGTTATTTATTACTCACTGCAATTTGTGTCATGGCTGATTTACTGACGTCCTTCCCATCTTTCTTCTCACACAGGTCAACGGCATCGTGATGTCCACGGAGGACCTGCTCAACGTGCGTGAGTTCGCTAAGCGCGAAGATGCATTCGATATCCTCTCGCGCTCCATCGCGCCGTCCATCTACGGGCACGCGGAGATCAAGAAGGCGCTGCTGCTGCAGCTGCTCGGCGGTGTCGAGAAGAACCTCGAGAACGGAACACATCTTCGTGGTGACGTCAATGTGAGTCTCGCAACCACAGTGTTGCTGATCATCCCACCAGAACTATAAAACTAATCCTCTCTCTCTCGTGACTCCAGATTCTCATGGTCGGTGACCCATCGACAGCAAAGTCGCAGCTGCTGCGCTTCGTGCGCACGATTGCGCCGCTCGCAGTCAACACCACGGGCCGAGGCTCGTCTGGTGTCGGTCTGACGGCCGCCGTGACCATGGACCCAGAGACCAAGGAGCGAAGACTGGAGGCTGGCGCCATGGTGCTCGCCGACCGCGGCATCGTCTGCATTGATGAGTTCGACAAGATGAGCGAAGCCGATCGTGTCGCTATCCACGAAGTCATGGAGCAGCAGACGGTGACCATCGCTAAGGCTGGCATCCACGCCACTCTGAACGCGCGCTGCAGTGTGCTGGCGGCGGCAAACCCAGTGTACGGCCAGTACAACAAGAACAAGAAGCCGCAGGAGAACATCGGTTTGCCAGACTCACTGCTCTCACGTTTTGATCTGCTCTTCGTGGTGCTCGACAAGCTCGATCGAGGCGCTGACCGAAACATCTCGGACCACGTGCTGCGCATGCACCGATACACGCGTGCAGGCCAAGAAGGCATCCCGCTGTCGTTCGAAGTGAGCTCCACCGACCACATGGCGCTTCTGAAGGACACAGGCGACAACTCGGACGCGGCCGACTCGATCTTCCAGAAATACGATCCGCTCCTCCACGGCGGCTTTCAGTCTTCCTCGTACGCGGGGAGTGGCAACGGGATCCTGACGTTGGACTTCCTGAAGAAGTACATTTATTACGCCAAGACTCGTTTCCAGCCAGTGTTGACGGACAGCGCGATCGACCTGATTGCAGAAGGCTACGCGGAGCTGCGCTCCCAGCAGAACGCGCGAACACTGCCCGTCACGGCGCGTAGTCTGGAGACTCTGATTCGTCTGGCGTCGGCGCACGCGAAGGCTCGTCTGAGCAAGTCGATCGAGAAGGAGGACGCCGAGAAGGCGATGGCGCTGATGAGCTTCGCGTTGTACCACGAAGCGTCCGAGCCGAGCGTGAGCGACGAGAGCGTTTCAGCAGCACACATGACTCAGGAGCCAAGTCTCTCGGTGCTGAAGACTGTCGACCCGCTCGACGACGACCTCGACGCACCGATGACGCCTGTCAAGGACGACAAGATGAAGCCCGAGTCCAGGAAACGCGACCGCGGAGCATGGAGGTTCGTTTGCCATGCTATGAATGTCTATGACGCGTACGATGAGAGGTGTACTAACTTGTGTCTTACTTTGCTACAGTGTGGACGAGCTCGCGGACGAAGTCTGCGAAGTGCTGATCGACATGACGCGCGGCGGCGAGGGGCAGAACGTTGGCGGCGACGACGACCAGGGGTTCCCATTCACGGACGTGCTCGAGCGCGTAAATAGGACACGCGCCCGCAACGATCTGGTGGCGCGCGCAGAGTTAGACAAGGTGCTGGTCTCCTTAGAAGAGCAGAACAAGCTGATGTACATCCGCGACGGCGACGATCCGATGGTGATGCTCATTTAATTCCGACAGCAACAGCCAGCCCCAAGGCACAAGACGACGACGAGGGGAAAACGAGTAAGACAGCACTGTGAAATTGATTTATATGGTATATTTGGGTCACTACACGCAGCACCAGTGCTGGTCTTCCTCCCATTATCATTGATCATTGACTAGTTCACTTCTGCGTGGCACGGCGCGTGTGTGATGGATCATTCGGTTCTTTCTCTGTGACAGCACCGCTCTCGCCCTTGTTCTTGTTCTCGTAGTGGATGAGCGTGACGTCCATGTACTCGTCCATGCCGCTGAACGCCTGGAAGTGCCGCCACGGGTTACTGCTATTGCTGTCACCATCCTCGTTAGCGTCTCGTAAAGCGCCCTCCTTGTTTACCTTCGAGCTCTTCGTGGTGTCGTCGTCGCTTGATGATGAAGACGGCGGCTGCTGTGCATGAGCAGTAAAACAGCGGAGGGTGGGGGACTGAGATGACACAGCGCGTGATGCAGGAGCATGCGCCACTGTAGTGCGTCGCGCATGTCGTAGCTTCACGGCAAAGCGTCCGCCGCACAGCGACACCGCAGCTTGGAGAATTTTCATTTTGTATCAACTCCAGCTGCTGAGAGCAATACCAGTTGTGTCAACATTCATGTTGACCACCTGAGCGCGCCCGTCACCACAGTCAGCAAGCCTTAAATCCGCACAAAATTCATATATGCGCAGCTGCAAATATAAATGTAGCATTTAGCTCCAAATAAGTCCACTTGCACCAAAAAGACGCACCAACTGGCCATGCGACGCCACCAACGCGCCACGTCGGTGGCGTCGCACCCAGCATGATGAGGAGATCAGACCGCAGGTACTTGGTGATCATTCTTCGATTCACTCACCCGCCGCTCGTCGTCGTCCCTCACTGAACGATGCTGCTCCGTCGCACCCCACTCCGCTCCGCCGCACAGCGTAGCTCCCTCGTCCGTCCGTCGGTCTCCAGCGCATCAGCAGCAGCACGAGCACCAGTGGGACGACGCATCTTCTGCTCGGCCACGAAGGAGAACGTCTCCAAGAGCGCCGAGATCCCGCTCCAGGTGGGCGTCACAGCGGGCGGCCTCGCCGGCGTCATCTCGGCGCTCACGGGCGTCGGTGGCGGTCTCATCCTTATCCCAGTACGTGCATTGGTTTGGCTTTGTTTGTTGCATGAAGGAAGACGCATGGCGAGCTTTAACTAACGAATGGCTTCATGCTCATCGACACGAACACATACAGACGCTGGCGAGGTTCACGACCCTTCCACAGCAGGCGATCAACGGCACGTCCATCGGTGCCGTGACTCTCGCCGCGTCGGTTGGCGCGTGGAACCACCTGGAGGCGGGCGCGTGCAACTACCCGCTGGCGCTCATGACGACGATCCCGGCGATCATCTGTACGCGCTACGGCGTGGCGACGGCGCAGCGGCTGAGCAGCAAGCGCCTGTCGCTCGTGGTCGGCGCCGCGATGTTCGCGTGCTCGCCGCTCATCTTCCTCAAGAACAGCGCCTACTTCCCCAAGTGGAGCGACGGCGCCGACCCACTCGACCTGCAGTTCTACGGCCAGGCGCTCAAGGACGACGGCGAACTGAGTGTTCCTTACATGGAGCGCGTCGAGCGCAACTGGTCGGGCTTTGCGGCCGCGAACATCAAGTACTTGCTCGCCGGTGCCGGCGCGGGCTTCATCTCGGGGCTCTGCGGCCTGGGCGGCGGCATCCTCATCACGGCGTACCTCACGGCTACGAGCGACATGCCGCAGGAGACGATCATCGGCACGTCGTTGCTCTCGATCGTGCCGACGGCGGCCGCGTCCACGTACCACAACGTGAAGGCCAAGGCGATCCACATCCCCACGGCCGTGCGCGTGGGCGGCGCGCTCGCCGCCGGCGTCTACGTCACGTCCAAGTACGTGACTCACGACGTGCCCGAGGACGTGCTGCGCGGCATTTTGGGCACGACGCTCGGCGCCGCGGCGCTCGTGATGATGCGTCGTGCACTGTAGACTTCGTCGACAACAAGCTGGCTGCCTCGTTCATTTTTGTTGCTTGTTGATAGAGAGGGCATTGCTCATTCATAGACGCACGTACACACACAAAATTGCATTTCTCGACTTACTTGTTGCTCTTCTTCTCATACACAGGCTCCATGGTGACGGGATCGACGCCGAAGAGCTCGACGTAGTCGACCGTGGGCACCCAGCCGGTCGTCATCTGCACGAAGACGCGGCGCAGGACCACATCCTTCTTACCACCGATGACCGTGCGCGCCTGCACGCGGCCCTGTGCGTCGAGCGACAGCACGCACTCGCGGTCCTTGAGCGACGAGAGCACCACGAGGTACTGCTCTGCGAGCGTCGCGTGCGGCGAGCAGGACGCGCCGTACGCCGTGTTGCGCTCGATCATGTTGAGGTCCTCGCGCGGCGCACCGTCCTTCTCGTACATGAGCCAGTACACGTCCAGCGGCTTCGTAGGGTCCAGCTTCTTGTTCTCTTTCACCTGGCCCGCGTACACGACCGTATTCGAGTTCTATAGAGTACATACACAAACGCCTTGGATTAGGTACAATGCGATCGAACACACAATGGCATTCGCAAGAGCACACAGAGACGCACCGTGCTGCGCTGGATGATGAACGCCACGTTCGGCTCGACCTTGGCGACCTTGACCAGATGCTCGTCCACCGGCAGTGTTGTCTTCGTGGCCGCTGCTGCTACAACCGCAGCGTCGCCGCTCTTGGGTTTCTTCTTCTTCTTCTCAGACGCCTTCTTCTCGAGCGGCGCCGTTGCTGTCGCTCCTGCTGCTGTTGCTGCTGTCCCATTGGTCTGTGTGGCTTTCTTCTTCTTGATACTGCCGCCGGTCTTGCCCTTCTGTAGCAGTTTCTGCTTGTCGCGAATGAGTGCGTCGACATCCTGCAGCTCCTGCTGGATCCTGCTCTTCTTGACCTCGAGCTCGCGGATCTCGCCCTGCAGCAGCTGCTGGAAGTCCTGCTGCTCGCGGCGCAGCGCGGCCTCGAGCGCCTGGATCTTCACCTCGCGCTCGTCTAGCTCCGTTTGTAGTGCGCTCACGACGATCTGCGCCTGCTCGGTCGTCTCGTTCCCCCACAGCCAGCTCATCTTGTGCGTCGCTCGCTCGTGTGCTTGAGATGATATTGGTAGAATGATACGTGGCGATGTGTTCTGTATTGCAGCCGAAAAATGTGAAAGCCAGCGACTGTCGATTTTGTCATTTATTGAGTTTCAGATAATTACTTGAGGTGGATTGTCGACATCAAGTGAGAAAGAGCAACACTTTGTCGAAAGTCGACTTAGTGCGCTTAAGAGCTGATGTCAAGGATCGTTTTTAGCAAGAATATGTTGTAGACTTTGGTAGAATTTGGACTTTGTACACTAAGGAACTGATGGCAACTTATATAACGGGAGTGTTGCAGCAGCTGAACGCCAACTCGGTCGCGATCACCTCTACATTGCATTACTCCCCAGTCTCCAAGGTTCCACGCATCGACGTAGTTAAATAAGCTTATAACTACGTGTCCTTCGTAAAAAAAAGTAATGGTAAAGAACTCTCGATGGTTGTGACTCTGTCAATCAATGCTTAGATGTGCATCGAACGAGTGTCAAAACATGAACGCATACTTGCACGAAGGGATACTGCGAAACTGTCGTGGCCACTACTTGGACGAAGAAGATTGCGTGATTGTTGGTTCATATATATTAGAAAAACACTAATAAGCGTGCGACTATGGCTCTCGCTTGCGTTTCTCTCTCGGGATCCATCCGATCACTTGAACTTGCGGCGGCTCTCGAACTTGCGGAAGCGCGACATCGCGATGTCGTCACTCGACTGATCTTTCCGCACTGCAGCACGCAACAAACACCACAAGTCAGCTCTCGATTACCACCACAACAGCACATAGCAACTCATTGTTAAGTAGACACAACAACACACCATTGCGGAAGCCGCGCTCACGCTTCTCGTCTGATACACAAGCACAAGCACAACACCGCCAATGAGTTTGTGTCAGCAGCATTCCTGATAACCAGCCAGCGCAACGCAACAGTACTACCTTTGTTGAGGCTCTTGAGCTCCGCGACGTAGTCGCTGCGGTGGCGGTTGAAGTCCGTGCTAAAGTTAGCCGGTAGCGCCGAGCTGATCGCGGCGCGACCCGACTTGATGCGTTCGCGCTCCAGTGCCGTGCGCGTCGCCACGACGGTTTTCTCCTTGTACGCGTCCGGCAGCTCCACCTCGGCGATGCCCGTACTCCAAATCAACACGCCACCGTTACCGTTCTCGTCACCCGCACCCTTCGATGCGGTCGGCACTTGCGGGTTCAGGTGCTCGGGCAACGCGTAGAGCGCGTCTTCTTCAGCGGTGAGCGCCGCAAGCGGGTCCATTTGCTGCTGCTGACTGTCGGCGCCATCGGATTTGCTCCTGCCCAGCTTCTCTTCAATGTACTTGTTCCTGCAAATACATACAATCACAAGCGACAGAGAGTTAGTTCAGCACGCATGTTGCCACTAACGTTAGTTGACAAAGCAACTTCACGCAACGCATTACGCACAGAAGCTCTTCGTGCTGGTCCTTCTGCGTGGTCGTGCTCTGGCCCGTGAACTGTCCATCCAGTAAGTTAAGCAACTTCTGGCCGGCCGAGCCGTCTTTCTTCGGGTCATGCAGTCCGTACTGCGCCTGTGCTTGCGAGGAAGAAGTTGATGCTGACGAGTCACCCGCCGAACGCTTCGTGCTTGATCCGCCATTCTGGAACTCCTGGCGCAGCAGTTGCGCGCGCAGCCGCTGGTCCTCGAGAACCTCTTCGATGGACTGCAGCACCTGCTCCTCACCTTCGTCGTCGTCTTCAGAACTGCGACGCGCGCGCTTGCGGCCGGCGCTCTTGCTGCTCTTCTTGCGCTTGAAGCTCACGACGTCCACCATCGCTGATCGCCTGCTCTATCTGTTGCTACCACATTTTTAACGACACAGTACTGCCATACACTCGTATATTGGGCCCTATAAACATTCTGTATAAAGAGCGGTCTTGTGATAAAGTGTTATTTTGCTGAGGCAATTATTTTAACCCTTTATTTGTCGGTTTTTCAGATTTTCTGTTTCAAATAGAAAAAAGCCCTCTATTCGAAGCAGAAACCTTGGTTGTCTTCCGAGTCGCACGCTCCAAGTCAGAATGCGCATTTTCGCATGTCCATCTTGAGACTGAAGGCAAAACAAAACAAGCCAGCCAGCCCTTTCTTTCTTCCGATTCGAGTAGGGCCCGTTGTCCAGAACGGCCAGAGTCCGATTGATCCTGCAGGAGGAGCCCACTGTCTGTCTGAGAGCCTTTTGCCTCCCTAGCTGCGTGAGCACCAAAGTCAAAGCGGAAGGGACTGACTGGTGGTCCACCGTGTCACCTGATTGTCAGAGCGAGTAACAGAGATTGGCTCCCTCGCACGCCAGCTAGGGCTGTCAGTTGCTAGCGGATGCACGTGGTTGGTATACACGCGCGGTATACACGTAAGTAGCATAACTTCGAGTCAACGAACATGGGAGACGCTTTCAACGAATTCGTGTTCGTCCGCCCCTTCAAAAGCTAGCTGGTTTGGCAAGTCCTCGCATGTTTTTCCCATACGGCGTCCAATTCTAAAAGTGAGAATGCAACGCTGGCCGGAGAGACATGCTCTCTGATGTGGACAAGTGTGGAAAATCCCACCAAATAGCAAGAAGAGAATCCACAGACCGGGGTCTTCCTTCAGTCACACGCTCGTTGCGAGCCATTAACACAGGAGGAGAATAGCGCGTGTGGATAAGGATGCTGAGTGTATACTTTCTCAAGCTTCTCTGCCACAATTCGAGCATCTGCGCGCGTTTTGTCTTGCAAATGAAAGGCACCAACAACCCACAAATCAACCAGCTATACGCAAGTATCCGGAAGACCAAGGCTTCTGAAGCGTCTCTCCCGCTGTATATCCGGACGTTTCAGTTTTAGGGCCAGGGGAAGTCAGCATGTGCTGCATCACGGCATCTCTCGTCCGTTCAGGTGCGCAATCCCACGACGCGCACTCGCGAGCCTTCCGTGCAACAAACAGTCCGTAGAAGCCTGTACGTGAGAGTGCGTGACCAAAGCAGACGACAAGCGCAAGTCATGCCCGCGTGGTTCCATCGCAAGCAACCGCAACAGGAAGGCGACTCGCCGTATAATAATTCCCCACAGCCCCTCGAGGCGTACCTCTTCGACGACGAACACCGGATGCCCATGATGGAGGACTCGGCCGCCGTAGGTGTTGCCACGAGCCACGACGACGGCACTGCGGCCTTTGCGATGCGCCCGAGTATCCTCGAGTTCCGCTCCACGCGCTTCTCGCGCATCAACCCGCAGCGCGCGCAGATGCTCGCGGCCATGGCGAATGCGGTCAAGCCCCAGCAGCAGTATGGCATCAGTGAACAGGACGACGATCATGACGACGAGTACGGTGCGGGACAAGAGAATGGTCGCGATCACTACAACTTTGGCCGAAGTACGTTCAAGAAGAGCAGCGTGGACGGCGGCCGCACGTCGTCCACGCGCACGACCGAGAAGACGAACGCGGACGAGGACGAGGAGACCGACGACGACCCGGACGACGACAGAGACATATATCGATATCCAGACGACGATGAGGCCGCGGGCCGTCGCGACGACGACGAGTACGAGGCGAGTGCGGACGAGTCCAGTGAGTTCTATTACGGCGACGACGACGACCTGCTCACGTGCGTTATGTCCATGCCGCACTCGGCCGAGGTGCCGCTGCTCGAGGGCACCGGCGAGAACGACGCCGACGACGACGTGGACGCGATCCTGTGCGACCCGACGCGCCTGCCGCGCACGATAGTTGTGGACGAGCACGGCTTCCAGATCTCGCGCGAGTCACTGCTCGTGTCGGCCTCGCGGCTCGGGCGAAACGGCGTCGGGTCGCCCAATACCCCGCTCAAGACCGGGTTGCTCTTTAAACAGGGCTTTGGGCTGCTGAGCAGCGGCGGCTGGAAGGTGCGCCACGTGGTGCTCACGAGCGCCAAGATGACGTTCTTCCGCGAGGAGCAGGGCCGCAAGCGTGGCGAGATCGACTTGGCGCAGTGCTCGACCAAGTCGATCGAGATCATGCCGCGCGATTCGGTCTACGACGGCAAGCACGCGACGGTCTGGCGCTTCGCCGTGCGCGGCAAGGGCGGCCGGCGCGTGCTGCTCGCCGCCTACTCGGAGGCCGAGATGAAGGACTGGCTGCGCGCGCTGCACGTGGCGCTCGCCGTGCAGGGCGGCGCTGGCATGGGCCGCTTCACGGATTTTGGCGTCGTGCCCAGCGGCACGTTCCTCGCCGACAAGAGCGACGGCCAACTGCGATCGTCCGCCAACTTTCGATAGACGAGAGTAGTGTTTCCCCCGATAGAACAACCCACGTCCAAGCAACAAGAGCAAGCCCAGCAAGTGAGCAAGTGAACAAGTGGCGTACTAACAACCCAAACAAGTCGAGAAGTGAGAAGAAAGAGCGGAACGCTTGCGGCGCGGAGCGAACGCGTTGCGTGAGAAGGAGTGGAGACTCGTTATAAGAGATAGCAGCAGCAGCAAGCAGCGGTCATGGTGGTCGAGTGAGTGCAAGTGGACGGAGCCAGCCACCGAGAAGAGGCATAGAGAAACAACAGCAACAACCAGCGCGAGTGAGTATGAGCGGCCCAGGCAAGCGGCTAAGTAATTTAATCAAGACTCTCTATGTATTCTGAATGTGGTGGGGAACCTGCGTGTCGAACATCGGTTGGCTAAGAAGGTGATGATGACAAATGATCTTGTCGTGTCTAATGTGTAGCTCTTGGGCATCGTGTGGCGAAGAAATGCAGGAAAATGGCTCGTGGTCTCAGCTCAGCATGCTGTGCAGGAAGGCCGCACAGAGCAGGACGACCACGAGGTCCACTTGCTGGCTTAGGAGCCTCTTCATGCGGGTGTTCCTGTCCATAGGCACGTTCATCATCATGGAAGCCGTCGAGCCAGCCTCGGCTTTTGGGGATCTGAGAACGCGCGAAGTCGTCGCGATTCGCAGTTTCTTCATCGTGGCGCGCTTGAGCTGCATTTGGTGCAGGTTGGTCTTCAGATTCTGGAACGCGAGGCGCTTTCTCGACGCATTACGACGCGACTGGAGCCCATTCTGCTTGAGCGCGCTGAAGACGCGGTGCTTGAGGCTGAGCTGCTCACGGGGGTTGTTTGCCAACGTGTTGAGCTGGTGCATCGAGTGACGACCATGGGCACCCGCAGTCTCACGTTCGGGCTCAAACTCGAGGTCGTCGTCAAAGTCTCTCAGGTAGTCGGCGCGGCGCACGACTTCCGAGAACTCGGAGCCCTGGTCGGCTTGCAGGTCGTCGTCAAAGCCCACCTCGAGCTCAGTGGCCACGGAAGCCGACGAAGGTGCGGTCGAGACGTAGTCGAATTCTGTCGAGCGCCATTTAAGCAAACCGGTCTTGCCTTTACCACTGCCGCCATCACGAGAGGTCATCATGTGCATCATGGTCACAGTGTTGCTGCCATTCTGGTCGTTGTGAGTGTGGTCGCGACTGCGGCGGTGGTGGCGCGAGGTCTCGGAGCTCGTCTCTTCGGCGTAGTCGAAGTTTGGGTTCTCGTCTTCGAGCTCGTGAATCTCGTTCGCGCACGCGAGCAGGAACTCCTTGCAGTGGTGCAGACTCAGGCTCTTGGTGCGGCCGCTGTCCTTCTTGAAGGTAGGGACATCGGACACCAAGTCGGACGCCTGGAGTCTCTGGTATGATGCCGACAATGATCGAGGGCCATTGTCGTCGTACTCGTAGACAAACGATGGCGGCATGACGTCCTCGTCGCCGTCGCCCTCGGACGTTGGGATGTCGGACGAGGCGTCGAAGCGCGGATCGTGGTTGGCACTGTTGCGTTGCTGGTGCTGGCTACGTGGTTTGGATGGGCTGAAGGACGCCTCGTGCAGCATCTGGAGAGTTTGGAGGCACTCTTGACGCACCGCCGGGTTCTCCAGTGACAGCGCAGCCAGGGTCTGCAGGATTGGGATCGTGCCTTCGACGGTCGCCTGCTCCTGGTCCAGGAGTCCCAGCATCACCTGGATGATCGACGCTCTGCTTGTTGACAAACACAGGCACAGGACACAACAACAAGAACAAGATATTGCTAAAGAATGGTGCACCTGGCAGAACACGCTCAACAGCACAGTCACGTACCTCATGGTCGCCATCTTTGCTCCACTTGGAGTAGTTGAAGGGATCTGCGTGTGCTGCGTTGCTTTCGTGGTTGGCGTTTGCGTTGACACAGCTGACGGGCTTGCGGGGTTGCTGCTGGACCAGTTAGCCATCGCAGCGTGCTTGAGGTGCTTCTTGATGGGCGACTTGGCTCCCGACGGGAAGTTTGTTCCCTCTGGCATCAGGATCTTGCTCGGCTTCTGCTGCTTCTGTTGTTGCTGTTTCATGACGCCATTCTTCACAGGAGAAGCTGGAGATCTCCGATTCTGGGACGAGTGCGAGGGCAGCGGCGTGACCATCATCTTGCCCGTGGGGCTGAATTGGCCTCTGGGAGGCGAGTGCGGTTGCTGATCTCGTTCGCTTGCAGGAGGTCAAGTTGCGATCTGAGCGAGTATGCTAGCAAGCCACAGCAAGTTGCTTGCTCTTACGCACAACAAGGCGCGCATGACCACTCGCTGCGCAACTCAGACTTGCCTCGCCTTGTGCTGAACCATCATCCAGTGGATCTGGTCTGACAGAGGTCTCCAGACTGCTTCGACAGCCCTCGGACCCTGACGCACAAGCCAAAAATACCATTTCCTCACCTGAGCTCGCGTTCTTGTTGTAGACTTGCACGGCTTTGCATTAATCACAACAACTCGCTGGTTGCTCGGATGGGACTTGCGTAGAAGAAGAATGCGTGCAGAAGCAAGCGGCAACGACAACCAGCCGCATGTCGATACCACTGGGAACGATGACGTGCTGAACGCGTATGCGCGCCGAGCCACGGGCGCCTCAACACTCGACTTGCTCAAGCGGCTCGCGCACCCGACCGAGCACGTCAATCAAGTGTCTGAACCCGTGCGCAATGAGATGCTGATGCAGGCAAACGCTGAGTTTGACATCCAGCAGAGCCGCAAGGTACGACAACAACTTGTTCTTGTTTGCGCGTGCGACTCTTGTTCGTGACTTGCTAACTTGCTTGTTTTTGCTGGTTGCGCTTGGTGTCAGCAGACTTGCAAGCCTGTGCCAAACACGAACACGCTGGGCGAGCACCTGGGAAGACCCAAGGAGCGCTATGTGCCAGGTACGCCCGTGACGCGCAAGCTGCGCTACGGCCGCCTCATGCGAACGGACGGCAAGGACGTTCTCAGCACCTCTCGGTCAACGCCGACGCTGCTCCCACACCCTCGGCACGTTCTCCACGATCAGCTGCGACCCGAAGAGCAACAACAAGCGCGACTACTTGCAGCAGACACCAACAAGGACGCCCTCGACCTTGCTCTGCAGCTCCAGAGTCCTTTGAAGTCCAAGCAACCAGCGCAGATCCCTAATAATGAAGACGCGAGACTGCGGCAGCACCGCCAGCAGCTTGAAGAAGAGCTGCTCCACGTCACGAAGAAGCTCAACCGTAAGTACACGAAAGCTCTGTTCCCGCCTCGAAGTCCGTCGCCCAGCAAGATCCACGCGCTCGCGGCGAAGTGGAGTCAGGATCAGCAGTCGTCGTCGTCGTCGTCTTTGCAGGGGGTTCTCACGGAGGACGAGCGCTACAACATGTACATGGAGGGCCGGTACGCGACGCAGACGCAGGTGGATTTCTATGCGCGCGACGTCGAGCCGCGCGACAGCACCAGCAACAAGCACTTGCACAACGCCATGCACACAAAGTACGGCAACGCGCTCGCGATGAACAAGAACAGCTTGCGGGGCAAATTCTGAGACACCAGAGTTAGCGAATCCCAACATTGTTGATAAATGAATAAAAGTGATGCAAAAGCCATAGTTACCGTGCGCTCTCACTCTCTTGCTGAATGAATTGGTTGATGGTCGCCTTGTGGCTTCCTTGCTATTGGTAATACGATCCCACGCGCGCGCTGCCCAGCAGCTGCCTGACACGCTCGTCCTCGACCGAGTGCTTAGCGACCGACGGTGTGAACACGACGCGCTCCTCGAACCGCGGCGAGAGCATGCGCGCGATGTTCATGGCCTCGATGGACGACGGCTGCTGCGTGATGAGCGAGTTGATGCTCTCCTCCTGCGTCTGTCGCTCCTTGAGCTTCCGGTCGCGGAGGCGCTTCGCCGCGAGTCCCGGGGCTTCGTGGCCCGCCATCTCGCTGCGCAATTGCTTCTCCTGTTCTTGTTGCCACTGCAGGCGCCGCGTCTGCAACTCCTTCTCGCGCGCCGAGTGGATACGATCTTGACAGCGACGTGTCTGCAGTGAACGAATGACAGCAGCAACAATGCTAAGATCAACGCGGAAACTTCAACAACAGAGAACAAGAGCAGTGCTGTCAAACGTACTGCTTCAGCGAGCTCTTCAGCTGTGAAGTGCTTCACGTCGCCGCCACTCTGCGTTAACAAACGAGCACATATCGAAGGAGTTAGAATGCAGAACTACTAGAACACAAGCAACAACGTTCGGTTCAGGTTTATGTACCTCGACTCCACCTCTAGGCTCATTGGATTTCGTCGCTGAGATGCCTTTCACGCCGTGGTCAACGCGCTTCGTCTGGAAATCAAAAGGATACCCGGTCTTCGTTGCAATCGCCAGCGATCGCTCTCGGAACAGCTCGTCACGCCTCCGCCTCGCGTCTCCATGACGAGCACCTTGTCACAGGAGCAACGCGTCCATGCTATCATTAGTCGGACGTCCATGGAGGCCATGCAGCTTTGAGACAGCAACCAACTCACTCAGATGCGCCATTGACTCGGTAGTTCGAATGCGACGCAGAATCCGACGCGAGCGACACCGTCGATGCTCCAGCCAAAGCGATAACTCAGCCACGCCAGCCTAGATGATGGTGGGTCTTCATGAGCTTTCCATGCGTGTGGCTTGATCAGTCTAATTTTACCATCGCATAAGGCTTGCGAGGATGTTGCGTCATGTCGAATGATCTGCTGACAGGCAGGTCACCGCAATAAATAGCCCAGTCACACCTTTTCGCACTGTTTCAAACGCCATGGATCTCGAGAAAGGCTGACGCCAAATTCAGCCAAATCAAGCGCGCCGCCATCTGGAGGTGGCTTCTCTCTCCCTCTCCCTCTCCTGGCTGCTGGTGGAATCTCCCACAGACGTCAAGTTGCTTCAGAACAGCAGACGAGCACACGTTCCAGTCCAGCGTCGGCATCAAGTCACTCAGAAAGCTCGCAAGCCTGAAAGAGATCGCCCACAAGTGCGTTGGCTTGCATCGCACTATTAATACGTCCAGTCGCGCGTCTCTTCATTCCCGTTGAAGCGCGTGTTTGATCGTTGGGTGCTGCGAAAAACTTCTGACGGGTGATTCTTGAACGAGCGAGCCAGTGGTTGGTGTCCAGACGCGTCGCGCGAAGGGTCGCATTCGCATTGGTGCTTTCGACACTCACAGCGCTATTGACTCGCAAAGACACGCGCGGCACTTGATCAGCATGGCAGCATCTCCGACGTGGAGCACTAACCAGAGCGTGAGTCTCTGGGATGAGCTACCGCAGAAGCAGCAGCAGAGCTTCTTTGGCGAATCCAAGCACTCACACAGGGGCGGAGCAAGCAACAGTAGTTGTGGTGACAGCAATGGCGACTCTCTAGGTGCCCTCACGAGTCACGACTGGGAATCGGGCAGTGAGAGCAGCGACGATGACGAAGCGCAAGATCAGCGCAGCCTACTTGCCAGAGTCGCGCATTTGATCTCTCGCCTGCTTGACGACGAGCGATTCGAATCCGAGGACTCGAGCGACAACAATCCTGAAGAAATCGACGAAGACGATGACCACAAAGACGGAAAGCCACCGTCACGTACCAAATACTTGGATTCTTCTTTATCTCGTGAGAAGTTCCTCGAAACCAAACTCGCACAGGTGCTCATTGAATTGTCGGCTGAGCAGGAGAACCTCCAGTTCGCGGCAAGCGCAGGCAAAGAGCTCCTTGAGCAGCTCAGCGAGGTGAAAGACGACAATCACGAGCTGCGCAGTCAGCTTTATGCCTGTCAACAGCAACTGGTGCTCGTCGAGACGGAGAAAGCGCGTCTGCAACAGCAGCAAAGCGCGATGGAGCGCGAGCTAATGCAGATCCACGAGTCCTGGACCGAGTCGCAGCCGAAGAGTAGCAGCAGAAGCAGTCGAGGTCGCGGGGACTATGCACCTTGGGCCAAAACCGCAGCAGTCGAGGAGATCGATCCAGACAGTTGTCAACTGTGTCCACGGAGCACTGCAGACCTGAAGTCCGTCCTGGAAGAGAACAATGAGCTCAAACGCCGCTGTCTTGAGCTTGAGAATCAGCAGAGCAAACAGCGCGCGGGATTCGGAGAGCTGCAGCAGAAGCACGAGGCGCTGCAAGCGACGTTGAAGAAAGTCGAAGTGCACAGCAGCCAATCTCAGCGGGACGTCGAGTACGTGAATGCCCAGCTGAAGCAGCTCAAGCTGGATCACCAAGACGCAGCCACTTCGCGCGACAACCTTCGGGCGACAGCAAGACGTCTTCAAAGTGAGAACGACAATTTGGTCCAGAAGCTCGAAGATCGCGACGCTCTTGTGACTTTTCTACAAAACGAGAAACGGGCAGCTGGGACGACCGCGCAGATACTTGAAAATCGGGTCTCGAGCATGCAACTCGAGAACCAAACTCTCATGCTGGCGCTCGCTGAGTCTCACCAACATCAGCAGGATGCTGAACGACTGCGACAGATTCACGATCTCCAAATTGACGACCAATGCAGTGAGGGGACGATCAGTCTGCAGCAGCATGCTCGCGACCTGGAAAACTTGCTTGATGAGGCGCAGTGTGCACTGGTAGCTCTGAAGCTCGAGAATAAGATCCTTCGGCGCCAGCAGCAATCAGGCGGCGTCCAAACAGTACACGTGGCAGCGACATTTCGACGCGCAAAGTCGATGACGATGACGTGTGCTGACATCTTTGCAGCGGATGAAGTGATGCCGCAGTCGCGAGACGCGGGAGTCGACAATGCCAACCACAATCACCAGCTACAATCTCTTGGATCACAGCAGGAGGGTCTGAAAGATGTGATCAGTGAGCTAACACCCCATCAAACTCGCCTTGCAAGATTCGAAGCCGCTGCCGTCTCGCCTATCCAAGGAACTGCAGCTGTGAGTATTGGTGCAGCACCAGCGCCGCTGCCTCAAGGCGCAACTCCAACATTCTTGCAGTCTGTCGCCACTCGCCGTCGCCACACGTACGCCGACAACAACGGAGAAAAGCAGAGCATCCGAGAGCAGGAGCGCATGCGCCGCTCGACCGTCACTGCTTCCGCAGAAATCCAGGAAACGAGTGACGACCAAATGGCGTCAGCCAAGTCCCCACTCTATCTCGGTCTCTCCGTTATTGCCTGCGCCACCGCAGCCGCAGGCATCCTTTCGCGAAGATAGCAAGCCCTCGTGTTTCCCAGTGTATAGTGTTGATACAGACGCCTCGATTTGTTTGGTGTTGCTTGAAATGTCGGAGATCGTTGTCTATTGACGCCGCCTCTTGTTCGGATTCCCTGTAGTGCGTGCCGACTGGAGAGGAGCTTGCAATCTGTCGATGATGTCAGGTTCCCTGTCGCCGCTGCCTCGAGAGCCACGAGAGTTGCCATTCTGGCGTCCACTTTGACTCCGTTGATTCTGCTCCGTTTGTCCCTGTCTGTTTGTATTTCCGTTCGCTCGGTGATTGTCAGTATTGCCGCCAAGATTTGGGCGCCTCCCACGTACGTTTGCTGTCGCAGCCTCATTTCGTCGTCTACGCCGAGCAGCACCGGAGAGAGTTGAGCGCCCACCTCGCGCTCTACTCGGCTCCTCAACGTCTTCATCTTCATCTTCACTATCCTCTTCCTCTTCGTCAGAATCGCTCGCTCTCCTTTTGCGCTTTTCACGAGGCAGAATGCCTCGAGTGCCAACGTCGCTTCGCTTTGACGCGATCATGTCGCCAGCTACAAACTGCAGGATCAGTCTCTCGGCGCGAAACATGGCAGATGGCTCGCCTTTGATCACGCAGATTCTCGTCTCGTCGTCGTGAGGTGGCATGAAGTATGCGTGAGCGCCGGACTTCTCTATAATCTCGCGGATCAAGCGTCCATGCTGCTCCAGCAAAAACTGGGCAATCCGATTGGAGAGAATGATCTTGATGACGAGGTAAATGCCTTGCATTGAAGCTCCAGAGCTCTTGAGTGCCGCGAGGTCTGCGCGGACCGTGGAGCACACGAGCGTATACGCTGCCTCGACTTGCTGCTTGGTGCCTTGAATGTGCACCGTTCGGTTCACACTGCCCAGTGGCAGGTGATCGTGGAATGGAATCTGCAGTCGTGCGCCACTCTGTTCTGAGATTTTGCGGGCCACATTGCCTTTGATTCCAATCAACGCACCAGCTGACATGTGCGGGATTGCGAAGTACTGGCCGCACTTGTCGGTGTATGTATAGGCGCGTCCGCCTGCCTTCTTCTCGATCCTCTGGCGCGCAAGCTCAATGTTATCGGGAGCACCAAAGATCGTCACTTTTCGCTCTTTGCTGCCACGTGGCATCTCCTGGGTCGGTGTGATGTGAATCTTCGTGTTAGTCTCGCGTCCAATGCCAGCAAGGATCTCGCCACCAGTGCCCATGATCTTGCCAACGCTGTCCGATGGCACGAGCCACTTGAGCGAGCCAACCGGCTTATCCATCGACTCGTTGTTGCCTCTCCTTTTGTCTAGATTGCTTGCAAGGACGGCTACGGCGTCGTTCATGCTCCGTGTGATCGAACTGTCGGGAAGCGAAGGCAGGAGTAGAAAGTCGCTGCCATCGCATCCCTGGAACAGTGGCATGTAGTTTGGGTCTTGTTTCTTCACACGATGCGCTCGGATCCTCTCAATCACGAGGTGCTGAGCGAGGCAGATGCCTTTGGGTTTGCCGTAAATGCGTAGTACGCGGTCTTCCTTGATAGAAAAAGCGTCGGGGTCACGGATCGAGAGCGTACACTGAGTCTGTTTGTTGATCTTGCGGATAATTGCGCCACCATTGCCAATCAAGCACCCAAACGCGTTCGCTGGGATGATCATGTGGACGGCGTGGCGGAAGTCACTGTGCAGCTCGTTATCTTCGTACATTTCCGGGGAGAGCTTTGAAAGTCGAAGGGCGTGGCCACGAGGGTCAGACACGGCATCGACATAGTCATCGTCTCCATCCGTGTCGACCTCTTCATATCCATCGCCATCGCTTTCGTCGTCGTCATCATCTCTGTATTCAAGCGCTTCGTCTTCTTCAAACGAAACAGACGACAGGGCTGAAGAGTTGGACGTGCTCTGGTACGAAGACGCCTCGTAAGCCGCTCGGCGCGGTTTCGAGCGCGGAGGTGAGCGGATATCGTGCCGAACAACCACGCGCTCGTCATGTTCTTCGCGATGGCGGTGGCGGCGGTTGTCGTCATACGCGTTCGTAATTTGGTGCGGATGGTAAGAAGCCGGCGACGCTGGTGGATTGAAAGCGCGTCGCCCAGGCAGATTCTCCAACAATGGCGGGGCGTACGAGCGTTGTGGAGGGTACGCAGCGCCAGCAGTAACAATGGGGACGCGGTACGAGTACTGATCGCCTTGCTGTTCTCCGTTCCATGCACCTTCGCGTCTTGAAACTGGTGGTGACGGCGGGTATGCGTACGAGGGAGTAACACCCTGCGGACCTTGAGCACCGTGTCCATAGCCGTAGGTTGGGCGAGAGCGGTAATCACCACTTCGTACGGGCGACGCTTGGTTCAAGTGGTGGCTTCGGCGGTTGTGGTAGACAGGTCTCGCCGCGGCGCCAGCGTACTCGCGGGCGCGGCGGATGTCGACTTCTTCTTCGTAGTTGTCACGGCGCGAAGGACGCGCATCACGATACTTGGTTTCATGCGAATATTGGTCGGGCGCGCCGCGAAGTTCGTCGCCGCCAGTACGTCGCGCATGCGCTTGGTAATGGTTTGGCGACTGAGCCTGGAAGTCGCGGTGGTAATGATCCTGGTGCGTGCCGTGTCGGCGCCTCGACTCTGAGTAGCTCGGCGGTTGGACGTACTCGTGCTCTCGCGGACTACCACCGCTGCTGCGACTCGCCTGCCAGCGCGGACGCTCGTAGCCGCTAGTGTCCATAGGGTTGTCGTGCACCTGAGGGTGGCTGTCCGGATCATACGAGTGATGGTGGCGCGGCTCATCGCGGACGGCACGCACGCGATCGAGCAGCGCGCGCGCTTGGCCCTTGTCACCATCGCTCGGCCGGTCACCCAGCAGACTGCCGCCCGTCTGGCGCATGCGTGGGAACGAGAGGTCCACCTGGCGGGCATCGTACGCCGTCGCGCGGTCCGCTTCGGCCTTCATCTCGTGCTTCAGTCGCTTGCTCGCCTTCGCTTCGTCCGGTGGCGGTAGTGTGACGTACGCTCTTCGTTTCCCTTTGATGGCTGTGCTATTCAAAATACCACTTGATTCGACTATTTCAGTGATATATTGTTGCTTCGCGATTATATAGAGCATTATTTTAATACATTCTGTTGAATATTGTAAAATCAAAGACTCACTGCAACTTCAATCTGCAGACGACAAGGACACCATACACTCGCGCCAATCTCTCTTCACATTGGCACTGCGATGGCTGAACTGGACAGCGCGACGCATCACAACATGTGGATCCTCACAGCAACAAAATCGCCATTCTTCGTCGACGCATTTCGGGGCACTGATGTAACTGACTACCCTCACTTCTCACAGCACCACTCACTGACTGCACACTGGAAAACTGGACCAGTCATTCTTCACACGAGCGAGCGCTACTGGACCACACAAGCACGTCCATCCCTCTTCTCCACGTCACTCGCAGACGACGCGCTGCGACTCTCGAGCGCCTTGGCGATCTCCGTGTGTCCGCTTTCCATCGCGTAGGTCGATGGCGTTCTGCGAAACTTGTCCGCCGCGTGCACCGATGCGCCGCGCTCGACCAGCATCTGCACGACATCTGCGTGGCCCTGCTCGGCGGCGTACGACAGCGGCGTCCGCTTCGACTTGTTCTTCGTGTGGATGAACGCGCCGCAATCGAGCAGCACCTTCGCGACGCCCGTGAGACCAAAGCGAGCTGCCTGGAACAGAGCCGTCTCGCCGTTTTTGTCCTTCTCGTTGATCACAGCACCGTGTATGGCCAGCACTTCGACAATCTCCACGCTCTCCTTGCCAGCAGCTACAAACAACGCCGTTCGTTCGCTTTTGTCTTTCGCGTTGACAGATGCGCCGCGCCCCAGCAGCATCTTGACCATCTCTGCATGCGTCGCGTAGAAGAGACACGACTGGCCCTCATAATCTGTAGCGTTGATGGCCGCACCACTCTCCAAAAGCATGGTGGCGACCTGAACGTGGTTGCCCATGACCGCAGAGAGCAACGGCGTCTTCCCGAACGCATCACGCGCGTTCACCAAGGCACCACGATCTAGCAGCACGCGCACGACGCTCACATGTCCGCAGCTCGCCGCAGCGAACAGCATCGTCTTGCCCATCGCGTGCTTCGCACTGACGGCGACGCCGTAGTCAGATAACGTTTCAACCACATCAGCATGGCCGTTCTCAGCCGCAGCGAGCATCGGCGTTCTACCGCGTACGTCCTTCTCAGTCAGCGAGACTCCACGATCTGCCAGCGCTTGCACAATGTCCGCGTATCCGCACTCGGCCGCGGCGAAGAGCGGCGTTCTGCCGAGCGGGTCCTTCTCTAGCAGCAGCACCGGGTCGCCAAAGTGAATCAAGAGCTTGGCGACGTCCACGGGTCCGTCGACGATCGTCTGCACCAGCACGTGCTTCCCAGCGACGGCGGCAGTGCTCATGAGCTCCGAGTCAGCAGGTTGGAGCTGAAAGAGCTGCTCGTCACCGTTCTCATACTGCCGCACGCTCTCCTCTTCTTCTTCTTCGTCGTCGTTTTCGTCGTCACGCTCTTCTTCTGTCACTTCAGCATGCTGTTGTTGTTGTGCGACGTCACCATTCGCTTCGTCAATGTGTTGCTGCCCAGTGGAAGCGCCGTTATACTCATGTCGGCGCTCAGCGTCCATCGTTCCGCTGGTGTTAGCGTGTTGTTCCCTTTCTCTCGTCGATCTCGAAGTAAACAGTAGAAAAGCGCTTCAAGAAGCCATCGCACAATCGCACTTCTCACTTCAGCTTCGAAGTTGATGACGCCTGCACGCATGAGTTGACAGTCCAAACTCAGCCTCGAAAAGGCGTTGCACAACTGGTCAATTATGAACACAGATGCAAATTGATCTATATTAAAAATAGTGCTTACAAAGTCATCATATAGCTCTATATTTGTTGTAACCTATTTTGGTAAATAAATGTCTCAATTGTGGAACTCCATCTGATGTAGCGCACTGTGTGGACCGCCCCAGGCAGAGCGGTTGAGTCGACCAGCGACGGCGACGGCGAGCGGCCACAGTTTCATCAGCCCCAGACCGAATGACGTCGAAGCTGCAGCAGCAGGAGAAGCTCCGCGGCGATGGCACGGTGACGCCGCCGGCGCTCGAGCACATCTCGTGGGACGAGCTGGACAAGCGCAGATACTTCATACTCGGGCCCACGATGTTCCTGGCCGTGCGCGCCGCCGTGTACCCGAGCAATCTCGTGAAGACGCGGTTGCAGGTGCAGTCCAAGGCGAATCCGCTCTACGCCGGCACGTTCGACGCGTTCCGCAAGATCGCGCGCCAGGAGGGCATGAAGGGACTCTATAAAGGCTTCGGCGCCAGTACCGCCAACGTGCTCACGGGCAACGTATATATATCGGTCTACGAAATGGCGCGCAAGCAGTTCCTGACCCACACGCAGGTGGGTCCGTTAAACACTTTGCCGTGGGTAGTGATTATTACACTTTATGATGGATGTCTAACACACGACAACTATCACTCTCTGTATGCAAATAGTTGGGCGAGAAGGCCGCGAACTTTGCCGGCGGCGCGTGCGCGTCACTCATCTCACAGACGATCGTCGTGCCACTGGATATCGTGTCGCAGCGCATGATGATCGACGGCCAGGGCGTGGACGTGCTCAAGACTCGCGAGCGCGCGCGCGGGTTCCTGTCTGTGACCAAGCACATCTACCGCATGGAGGGTCTGCGCGGCTTCTACCGCGGGTACTTGCCGTCGATCGCCACGTACGCGCCGTCGTCCGCGATCTGGTGGGGCTCCTACGGTCTCCTCGTGCCCGTGTTCTACAGCAAGCTCTCGAAATGGGACATTGATCCGTTCTGGAACCAAGGTATGTGTGCTACCGTATGTGTTGAACCATGTGCTTATACAGAGGTTGATCGTGAATAACCCTCTCTCTCACTGCATGTAACAGTGATCTCGCAAGCGCTGAGCGGCGGCAGCGCTGGCTTCATCACGGCCGTGAGCACCAACCCGATGGACATCGTGCGCACGAAGGCGCAGGTGTACACACAATACGGCGCAATAGACACCTTCAAGTACATTATCCAGCGCGATGGCGCGCGCGGCCTCATGACAGGCGTCTCGGCGGTGCGTCCTCCTTGGTTATTGCTCTCACTCACTGTCTCTCTGACCCTTGAAAACTAACCTTGAGAATGTGTCTCTACCTACAGCGCGTGCTCGCGAACGTGCCGTCGGGCGTGCTCGTGATCTCCTCCTACGAGTTCGTCAAGCGCATGTCCCGGAAATCGCCTGAGGAGCTTGCTGCCGCCGCCAGCCTCCACTGAGCAAGCAGTTTTGACTCACCTCAACAGCTCGTTTCCCCACATTTTGTAGATTGACAACCAAGCCTACATAGACTTTTCAAGCCTTGCTTCGTATCAATCCATCTACAAAATGCTCTGTAGAAAACAGCAGCACACGAGAGCAACACGACGCACGTACCATGCCCGTGGAGAAGCAGCTATCGAGCACGGCCTCGCCAGGAGGAACTTGATACTGTGCGGGTTCGGCATCGACTCGGTCTGGATGAACATCGAGCGCGCAGCTTCGTGCGACGCCACGAACGGTTTGTTGTTTGTTCGCAGATGTTGATCCAGCAGACGCGACGGAGCGGCGAGCGCATGGCGACGGAGCTGCTCGTCGTGTTCTGGTGATTCACTATGGCTACTTTTGGCATAGTCTGGTCATAGAAAAGGGCGTTTTCAAGCTCTTTCAGCTAAGAAGCTACAACTGGAGCATATTTGACTCATGTTGCAAAGGAGAAGCTGTTCCATATAGCTCAACAAAACCGCTTTTGACAGGCTATAGACTATGGGTTTTGGGTTTATAAGACAAAGTAGTTTAAAATAAAAGTACAAAATAGGGTTTTGGTTTTATTGAACAAAAATGTTTAGGCATTTCTATATTTATTAATTAATTGGCAAAAGGACAAATAGTAAAATAAAAATAATAGATCACACCTAAATAGAACACGTGAATAGAGCACTATAAAAACAGGACATCTACTAAAAAGTACTTAAAATAAGACAAAGTCGAAGAAGTGAAGAGACAACGAGCAACAACTACAAGAACAAGAGGGGAGGCGCCATGGAGTACGCACGCGCACGCTCGACGCAGGCTGAGAGAGAGGACAGGATACGAACCATGCGCCTTGCGCGCAGGAGGTAGACGCTCTTTTCTATACTTGCCGAGAGATTTGGCTGATGCCCGACACGCTGAGGAAGGAGCTGCGCGCGACCAACCTGCGTGATGAGACGCACCGCCTCGAACAATGGCGCGACGCAGAGCAGCTGCACCAAGCGAAGAAGCGCGAGCATAAACCGCACCGTCTCAATGTACACGGGCACGTGGCCGATCTGCTGGGGTCCGAACTGGAGCCGCAGCCGCCAACTGGCGAGTCGGAGCCGGAACCGGGGCGTGGGTTCGAGAACGACCAGTACGAGAGCTCTGATGACGACCTCGGGAGCGACGACAACCTGCTCTCGGGGCTGGCGCCCGACATGCCAATGGAGGGCGTGGAGGACCAGACGGTAGAGCAGCTGGGCGCAGACCTCGCACCAGGTGGACTCCATCCAGGACCTCTACATCCCGCCCATAATTGTGAGCGAGTCGCTCACGTACCAGGGGTCCATTGTTTTCCCCTACCGGAAACGCTGTAGGCGTTTTCAGCAGGGTGGGCGTGGATCCTGCGGCTGCCCACGCAATCCATGCCCATTTCGGCACGATGAGGAGCGTCCACTCGCCAGACTGCTCGCGTTGATTACCAGTGCGAAGAAATCTCTAGAGGTATGCATGTATCTTATTACGCATCCGACTGTACGCCCTCACACTTTATC
>JAASGT010000344.1:0-29185 GCA_023334315.1 Globisporangium alternatum | reverse complement strand
CCTCCTCCTCGAGGTTTTGGTGGTGTGTTCGAAGACTCAATTCCTCATTGCGTCGTTGCGTGACACACTGCTGGCGGTCTTGTAATTGAGCAGTTGTCAGTTGGCCAGTGGGGAACGCTTCAACCGCCTCACGCAGCCTCTGGGTTCCCATGACCTCTCGGTCACTTGTTCGGAGTCTGAAGGCGTCACTCTTGGTCGTGCATCTTCGCTCCTTTCGATCAGCAACCACACATTGCTGCAATGTCACGTGCTGTTGCATCACGTTCTGGAGGTGCTGCTCCCGTTGGCGAGCCCAAGATTGCTGCTGCTGCACACGCTGGCCTTCAAACGATAGCAGATCCAGCGAAAATCGATCTTGTTGATGCTGCTGGAGTTGGTGCGTGAGCTGATGGAGCTGGTACACTAAGTAGAGTGGACCACATCAATTAGAAGAGGTCAACGAGAATGTACTTGTGACTTGTGATCCATGTGAGTGGATCAAAGCCCACAAGAACAAGCACAAGAACAAGAACAAGGCAACAAGCAAACACAAACAAACACATAAGATGTCGCTCTCGCTGGACAAGTCGCCGGACGCGGAGCTCCTGCGCTTCCTCGCGCGCTTCGCCGGCGTGAACACGGGCTCGGCGGCCTCGGGCCCCGTGCGCGTGCGCCTGGGCAAGAACAACGAGCTGCGCCAGGTGAACTCGATCGCCAAGCACTTCGCTCGCCAGGCGGACCGCGAGGCCGAGCTCTGCGGCCAGGACGCGCTCGAGAAGGCGCAAGTGGCCATGTGGCTCGACTTCGCCGTGGGCATCGCGCAGTGCCCGCCTCAGGCCTCGGTCGCGCACTGGAAGGTGCTCGACAGCGCGCTGCTGAGCAAGACGTACTTTGCCGCGCACCGCGTGACGCTCGCGGACGCCGCGCTCTTCTGGGCGCTGCACGAGGTCGTGCGCAAGTTCTCGGCCAAGCAGCGCGACGAGTTTGCGAACCTCGTGCGCTGGTTCGACCAGATCCAGCACACGGTGGGCGTGCGCGGATTTCGTGACCTCGCCATCGTCGACCTCGGACGCAAGCAGTTCGCTCTCACCGTCTAAGAGCAAGAAGCCGCGATTGAGTCAGTGATATAGGACAAGAGCAGCAAGAGTGACGCCACCCAGCAACAAACAACAAGCAGCAGTCGTATGCGAATCACAAGTGGAGCTGCTGAGGAGCTTGCGCGACACACAAGTGCGTTTGTGGCGCGTGGGAGAGTGTGACACAGGAGGCACACACAAGTCGTGCTTCCATGTGTCGTGACGGTGGAGAAATACACACATTTGTTCGTATCGACTGGCAATCTTAATGCGTGCGTGTTGTGAATCTGATTGCTTGTGTACTGACATGTGCAACTTGCTGCTACCAACTCTTGCCTACTTGTATTTGCTCCCATCACACACATGTCCAGGATTGGCTTGCTGGTCGTTTCGCCTGCTATTGTTATCAACAGCCCCACGTGCGTCCGCAACAATCCCGTCTCTTCAACTGCGTCACAAGTCATCAGCTCTTGGCCTCCAGTCTCACACTTCAGCAGCACCAGCAGAGTTTTCCTATCCAGCGTATCATCGCCCAAGATGCCGCTTGAGCGTCCGGAGCAGAGCACGCGCAGCCCCAACAAGCGTGATCCGCAGGCGGAGCACTCGCGCGCCAGTCGCGTCGAGATCTCGTGGTCCGTTCCAGCGATCGAGGGCGTTCCACCATGCGCAAGAGGTGGCCACTCGGCCGTGCTCGCCGACACGCACTTGCTGGTCTTTGGCGGCCACTACTTTGGCGGCGACGGCACCTTCGTGTACCTCAATGACCTCTACCGCCTCGACCTCAACACGTCCACGTGGTACGAGATCGTCTTCAAGGAGCAAAACGCCGTACTCCCAAAGCCGCGCTACAATCACTCGGCGTTGCTACTGAATAGCGGCACGCGCATGTTTGTCTTTGGCGGGCGCGGTCAGGGCGCGCAGGCGCAGGTGCTGCGCGACATGTTCTTCTTCGACCTGCACGACATGGCGTGGTTCCAGGTGCAGTGGACGACCGAGAGCCCCGCGGCGCGCTTCGGCCACGGCTGTGCGTCCGTGGACGACGTGCGCTTGGTCGTCTTTGGCGGCTGGGACGGCAGGAAGAGCATGCACGACCTCTGGGTCTTCGACACCAACACGTTCACGTGGCTTAAGCCCAAGTGCGCCGGCAAGGCGCCAACGCCACGCCAGAACCACTCGATGGTCCCAGTTGCTTCGGCCTCAAACTCAGGTTCAGCCTCAAGCTCCATGATCCTCGTTTACGGTGGCTACACGGTGCTCCCCGACGCGCTCCCGGTGTACAACAAGGACATTTACCTCTTTGACGCCGAGAGCCTCGCGTGGAGTCGGCCGCGGCTCGTGGGCGAGTACCCGCCGGGCATGTTTGGCCAGAGCGTGTGCATGCACAACAGCGAGCTGGCGTTCGTGCTCGGCGGCTGGTCGGGCACGGAGCGCTCGCCGCTCTACATGGGCGACAAGCAAGTCAAAGAGCTGGTCAATATGGCTGCGCGCGAAGAGCGCCTGGCGAGCGGTCAGGAGAACAAGAGCAACAAGCGCGCGCACACGCTGGAGCTCAAGAGCTCATCGTCCTACGCGCGCGTGCTGGATGTGCAGACCATGCAATGGTACAAGCCCGTGGCCCACGGCGTGGCAGTAGCGAACAGGTACGGCCATACGTGCACGCTCGTGGGGCCGCACCTGTTTATCTTCGGCGGCTGGGACGGTAATCGCGCGCTCAACCAGCTCGTCGTGGGCGAGTTCACAGTTGTTTGAACGTTGGTTGTCAACAATTTACACAAGTGAACAACTTCTTGCTTGCTTGTGTGTGTTTAGCAAGTCCTTGCTAGCTTGTTCCTTGTGCTTGCGCTTGTGCTCTTTTACTCTAACCGCGCGATGGCCGCCTTAACTTCGCTCACAAACACGTCAAGGGCCTTGGCGCCGTGCACCTGGTTGTCGCGCGTGCGGATGTTCACCTGCGTCGTCTCCTGCTCCTTGTCGCCGACCACGAGAATGAAGTTGTAGCCAGCGAGCTGTGCTTCGCGAATGCGTTTGTTCAGCGTCTTACTCGAGTCCTGCACGTCCACAAACACGCTGGCGTCCTGCTCCAAAGTGGTTGCGACCTGCTTGGCATACGCGCGGTGGGCCTCCGAGACCGGGAGCACGGCCACCTGGCGCGGGCTGAGCCAGAGCGGCCACTTGCCGCCCGTGTGCTCGATCAGGATCGCCATCATGCGCTCAATCGAGCCCAGCACAGCGCGGTGGATGATGATCGGCGTGTGCGCCTGGCCGTCGGCGCCGTCGTAGCTCAGCTCAAAGTTCTTGGGCAGCTGGAAGTCAAGCTGGATCGTGCCGCACTGGTGCTGCCGCTTGAGCGCATCCGTGACCACAATGTCGATCTTGGGGCCGTAGAACGCGCCGTCGCCCTCGTTCACGTCCCAGGGCTCGCCGAAGTCCTGGAGCGCCTGGCGCAGCTGGGCCTCGGCGTCGTCCCATACCGCAAGCTCGCCCATGTAATTATCTGGACGCGTGGACAGGCGCAGCTGGAACGTGAAGCCAAAGACGCCGTAGACGTGCTGGATAAACTGGAGGCACTGCGAGATCTCGTGCTGCACCTGCTCGGACGTGCAGAAGATGTGCGCGTCGTCCTGGTGGAAGCGGCGCACGCGCGTGAGGCCCGTGAGTGCGCCCGAGGCCTCGTTGCGGTGCAGCGCCGAGAAGTCCGCGAGGCGCACGGGCAGCTCGCGGTACGAGTACTTGCGCGACTCGCGGAAGAGGATGCAGTGACCGGGGCAGTTCATCGGCTTGAGTCCAAACTGGTCGAACTCAGCAGCAGGCTGGTGGTCGTGACTGTGGACATGGCCTTCAACATTGTCGTCACCGTGCAGGTGCTCGTGGCAATGAGTGACACTACTCTCGGCGATGCCCTGGGTGACCATAAACATGTCCTCGTGGTAGTTCTTGAGATGGCCCGAGGTCTCCCACAGGTCCTTCTTGTAGATCAGCGGTGTGATCACTTCGTCGTAGCCGCGCTTGCGGTACTCGTCGCGGATGAAGTTCGCGAGCTTGTTGAAGATGCGCGTGCCGTGCGGCAGGAAGAATGACGAGCCGGGACTGAGCGGGTGGAACATGAAGAGCTGCTGGCTCTTGCCGATCACGCGGTGGTCGCGCTTCTTCGCCTCCTCCTGCAGGTGCTGCCACTCCTTCAGCAGCGTGTTGCTCGGGAACGAGATGCCGTACACGCGCTGCAGCAAGTCCTTGTCCTCCCAGTGCGATGCCCCACACCGTGTGATCGCAAACGACGACAGCACACCTGGCAAACAAACAAGTAAGTCGGTTAACCAGTTCAGTCCATTGCTCAGACACACAAGTGGAATGCACACAAGCACACACACGCAAATGAAAACAAGCAGCAGACAAGGGATGTTCGTCCAAGTGTAGCTCAGGAAGACTCAGTGCGAGAGTACAGAGTCGCTCTTTAGACGATGTTTCTATAGGACTTTGGTTGTTGTGAGCCATTGTGAAGAGGCAAACGGACGCACTCTCACGTCGCCTCTCGCTCGTCTGCACAGGTTGTGTATGTGTTGCGCAGACAGTCCAAACAAGCAAACAAGACACGCAAGCAAGCACACAATTCACATAAGTACGCACCTGTGTGCGGCACGTGCGGTCCTCGACAGAGATCGATGAGCGGACCGCAGCGGTAGAGAGAGATCTTCTCATGGCTTGGGATCTTGTGCAGCATCTGGCGCTTGAAGTCCGAGTACTCGAAGAGTTCGCTGGCGAACTCGCGCGTCACGTCCATGCGCTCGAAGGGCTGGCGCTGTTTGACGATGCGCTTGATGCTCTTGCTCAGCCCCTCAAAGTCCGTCTCGGAGACCGTGAGTCCGTCTTCCAGGAACATCTCGTAGAAGAAGCCGCCTTCGCTGAGCGCGGGGCCGTCGCAGAGGCGGATCTTCTCCTGGAACTTGTCCTCGAGCGCCTGACCGAGCACGTGCGCCGATGAGTGCCAGAACACCTTCTTGCCTTCGTCCTTCGAGAAGCTGGCAGTATGAAGACGCACGAGATAAAGAGGGTTAGCGAGTCCAAACACTGCCTCTTTGAATCACATGAGTACAAGCAACGCATATACGTACTCAAGCAATTGAAGTGAACACGAGCGGTCAAAGGTAGAGCGCAGGTCGACCACCTCCGAGCCGTCGAGCTGTGCCGCGAGCGCCTGCTGCTTGGCGAAGCCTTCGTCGTGCAGGCGCTTGAGCACATCGATGGGCGTCGACACGCCCTTCACGCCCTGGAAAGTGTAGAACTCCTGTTTCTTATCGTCGAGCTGCACGCGCACCTCGATGGGCTCGCCTGCGGCTTGCGCAGCTTCCAACGCCTCGGCAGCGAGCTGCTGCTGGCGCGCATACTCGCGCTCCCACAACGACACGCGGCCGTCGCGGATCGACAGCGCAGCGAAGCCGCGAGCGCCCCACTGCTGCTGCAATGCGAAGCGACTACGTGCTGTCGCTACGAGTGCACTACCGTTGCTGCTGCTGCTCTGGCGAGCGAGCGCGCGCAGCATCGGACGCGAGTGGCGGCGCAGCATCGTCGTGTGTGGTGGAAGTGTGCTTTCGAAAGTCGAAGGCCACACGAATTAGTGTGACGGATGAGTTTGTTTGCCGGTACCGGTATTTCACCAAAAGTGAACGGATCTCTATTGATTTGCCCTCATAAAGTCGGAAAATACAGGTGAACACTATTTGGTGCGTTATACTGTTACCAGTATGCATACCGGTATCTGCATTCAAACACTCGCGAGATGAACAAACATGGCGCGCCATTTGACGCAAAAGCGTGATAGAGGACAAGGCAGAGCAGATGAGCTCGGACGAAGACGAAGAGCGCGTGAAGCTCTACAACCCGCTCGAGCGCAACCGCAAGCGCCAGCACTTTGGTGCGTGTCTCGATGTCTCTTTGTGTCTCTATGCGGGGTTTCGCCTGCAGCACTTGCCTCCTGACTGACTGACTGCTTTGCTTCTTGTTTCTTGCCGTGCTGTGTGACGTGACGCCACCACATGCGTCCTCATGTCCGCTGCTGTCACCAGTGAGCTTCTCGTCATCCGAGTCAGAGAACGACGAAGAGTCGTCGTTCTATGAAGAGTCACCGCTTCTGCGCAAGCGCCAGCGGAGTCTACGCCAAAGCACGTCGCCGAGGAGCGCAGCGCAGCGAACAGGTACCCAGCGCATGATGTTGTTATGTAGCGGATCCCTAGCTGATCACGGTCGCGATGTCTTGGTGGATATGGTGCAGTCAACTTGGACGACGACGATGATGAAGGCAGCGTCGAGATGCTCATGACTGAGCGAGAGCGTGAAGCTATCCGCCAAAGTGAGCTGCAGATCGAAATCGAGATCGCGCAGCGGATCGCACAGGACTCGGTGTTGAACCAGACGCGCGCGATCATGAGGTGCGTACTACTATGGACTGCCATGCGGTAGTGTGTGCCGAATACTAACGTGAGCTGTCGGTACACATACTGCTGCTCTGTAGCAAAATCTCAACTACGCAGCGCCAGATCTCCCAGCAGAAGAGCGACGCGAACTTTCGCGAAATTATTTCGCTGGACTCGGATGACGACGACTTTTCTGTCGCCACCAGCAAATCCAACAAAGACGACGGCTTCCAGATCCTCTCGTCGTCCCACACAAGCTCAGTAACGCAAGCGAATGGCGCTGCATCCCACGCTCATCATCAGACGGACAAGGGCGAGCGCATCATGCTCAAGATCCGCTCGAACGGCGAGCGCACCGACGAGGTCCCGATCCACACGGTATGCTTTCATTTCCGCATTGATGCTTTGATTTTAGAGGAAACTTGGCGGTGAGTACTTCTGTGGTGCTGAAACACTCAACTTCATGTAGAAAGAGCCGTTTGAGGTGCTGTACAAGAATTTTTGCGACCTGCTCGGCCTCCCGCGCTCGGCGGTGCACATGTCGCTCGACGGCGAAACGCTGTCGTTATCCGCAACATCAGCGGAGAACGATCTGGAGGCCGGCGACCTCATTGACGCCAAGGTGGACTTCTCCAAGCAGAGCACGGCGAACATGAAGACGTTTGTGCGTCTGCGGTTGATTGTCGAAGGCAAGCGGCCCGAGATCTTCAAGATCGACGCGGTACGGACTTTGTGAAAATGGTTGTGTGTACCTATGTATGCTTCAAGGTGAGAGATTGTTGACGTTACGCTTGCAACTGCGACAGTCATCTACGATCGAGAAGCTGCATGCAAGCTTCTGCAAGAAGCACAACATCGCGTACGCCGAGGATGTGGTGCTGAGTGCGCTGGGCGTGAAGCTGCGCTTAAGCGAGACAATCGAGTCGTATGGACTGCGCGACGACGACGAGATCGCGGTAGAGATAGAGAACTTTGTTGACCCGTCGACGATCTCTGTGCAGCTTCGGTTTAGCGACGGCACGACAGAGAGCCATCACATTGTTCCGGTGAGTGTCGAGTTGTCGTCGTTGACAACCTCTGCTCAACTGTTCGTGCGGGTGATGAAACTCACATGAATATTTTCGCATGCAGAGTGCCAAGGTGGAGACATTGCTCGTGAACATTGCCCATCTCCGGAATATGAACATCCTGAACGTTTCGCTGCGCCTTGATGGCGAAGTGATGGCTCCATCTCGGTCTTTTCAGGTATGGAAGCTCCGCTTGCGCTTCGTATTCCTCAAAGTGTATTTCTCACACAAATGATGTGCTTTCACTGTGCAGTATTATGACTTGGAAGGCGGTGAACTCATCGAAGTGAAGCTCGCATCGTGAAGTTCAGCAGAACGAACGAAAGCGAACCGAAAGAAGAAAAAGGATGTTCATTATTTGTCTGTCCCTCGGAAGAGGGCGTTTTGGAGGATGGAGCGTCCGAGTTTGTTGTTTATAAGAGCTAGCAGCGTAAAGCATGACCTGTTGTTTATAACTCTGCTACTGCTAATCCCGTGAATGTAAGATAAAAAGAACGAACGCCTTCAGTGTCCCGCCGATTCCAGTTCGTTACTGCTGATTGCGATGGTGTCACCGGAAGACTTGCAGCGCGAGATGGCGTACACCACTGCAAGCCCGACAACGTGTGCGAGCAGCAAGCCAGCGTACCAGAGCGGCGCGTACGGCGTGTTGACTACCATGAACGGGTACGGCCAGAAGCCCTTGGCGACCGTGCCATGGAGGAACCACGTGAAGATCGAGTACATGGACGGCCAGGCGATGAGCAGCGGCAGTGCGTGGAACGAGACCGTGTGGCGCGTGCCGAGGAAGTCGACCTGCAGGAACACGAGGTTGAACGCGTGTTGGCAGTAGCTGATCCAGTTGAGGATCTTCTCCGGGTAGTGCATCTTGACCGCGTACGGGTACAGGATCGTCCACACGACGACGCTGATCAGGATCGACGTCGCGAGGCACACATCGAGCACGAGCTCGAGTCGGATCCAGCCACGATGTGGGTGTCTGATTACAGCTGCTTCTGCTGCTGCGGTGCTCGAGTTCTCATCCAGCAGCGGCGCGTATCCTCGCCTCGAGCCCTGCTTCAGTCTGCGTGCCTGGAGAGTGCGCACCACGGCGATGCCAAAGTACACGCCCTGCGCAATGAAGTTCCACGACGTGTAGAAGAGCAGGCAGGTCAGCCGCGTGCGGTAGAGGTCGTAGAGCTGCACGACGACGTAGAACGTGAGCGCGACGACACGGAAGTAGAGCAGCGCATTTAGCGAGCAGAAGCCGCGAGGCTGTGTGATCGGCGAGCCGAGGTGGTGAGGCGACGAGGAGTTGTATCTAGAAGCCGACGCCGCTAACAGGCTGCGATCGCGCTTCGCCTTGCGGTAGAGCAGGAAGAGCGACGTACCCAGCGCCGCGACGATCTCCGTCGCGACCACAATGGTCTCCCACGAGAGCTTGAAGCCTGGCACTGGCACTGGCACAAACAGTGGCACTTCCTCCTGACCAGCAGAAGCTATCACTGCAGCTCGGAGCTGCTCCATTCTGGCGAGGTGGCCGGCGATCAGGTCGAACGCGATCGATCTTCTGCGCTTGATGCGGGCAGCACGGGGATTTAATGCTCGTTGCGCGGCGTCTTCTTCTGGACCTCGGCACGTGCAAGAGAAAGAAGACCGTGATGGCTGACTGGGTTCTTCTGCTAATGCAAGCCATTTTGGGTTTTTAAGGTTTTGGGTTGATTGGATTGACCAGCACTCACCCATACAATTGTGAGTGTAGGTCATGTCAATCAACTCTCTTTTTGTGTGTGAAAATGGCGAGCTCATTTCCAAAGATCACGAGTCACAAGCACTCCCTCCCACCAGCACCAACCAGCGCTACGCACACAACACACACACCATAGACGATGTCATCTCAAGCAGCGAAGCTTATGGACATCGGCGCGAACCTGACGAGCCGGCAGTTTCAGAAAGACCTCCCGCAGGTGCTGCGGCGCGCCGCGGACGCCGGTGTTGACGCGATCCTCATCACGGGCACGAGCATGCGCGGCAGCCGAGACGCACTGCAGCTAGTCAAGCGCATGCAGCTGAAGAGTAGCAGCACGACACTCTTCTCGACCGTCGGCGTGCACCCGCATGACGCGAAGGACTTTGACGGCGCAGCCTCTATCAATGAGATGCGCGAGCTCATCCTGGCGAACCCAGACACGGTCGTCGCTGTGGGCGAGTGCGGCCTGGACTTTAACCGCAACTTCTCACCGCGCGACGTCCAGGAACGCGTGTTTCGAGCCCAAGTGGAGCTCGCGTGTGAGCTTCAGATGCCGCTCTTCCTGCACGAACGCGATGCGCACGCGACATTTGTGTCTGTGCTGCAGCCGTACATCGACGCCAAGCGGCTGCCACCCGTGGTAGTGCACTGCTTCACGGGAAGCGAGAGCGATCTGCGCAAGTACATCCACATGGGGTTCTATATTGGCATCACGGGCTTTGTCTGCATGGACTCGCGCGGCTTCAAGCTGCGCACGATGGCGTCGATGATCCCGACCGACAAGCTCATGATCGAGACCGACGCGCCGTTCATGTACCCGTACGGCAACAACATCAAGGCGCGTTGCGAGCCAAAGGATCTGCGAGCGGTCGCACAGACGCTCGCCGACTGCTTTCGCGTCACTCCAGATGAGATCGCGACTGTGACGACAACGAACGCCAAGCGCTTCTTTGCACTCGACAAGCACATGGCTCTTCGAGTGACTTCACCACCACCAGCAGCAGCCGCATCACGTCCCAATGATGCGTCTCGAGTTCGCAAGGAGAAGAGCACGACCGAGCCAGCTCTTGAGCAGAAGCCTGCAGCTCCGAACCAGCTCATCGAACAGTTTGGTGAGGATGAGGCTGGTGTGGTTGTGCTGGACGGTGGTAGCGGCGAAGGCGGCGGCCAGCTGCTTCGCATCTCGGTCGGGCTGGCGTCTGTGCTCCAGAAACCCATACGCGTGCATTCGATCCGCGCGAATCGCAAGGTGCCGGGATTGCGCAACCAGCACGTGCACACGATCCAGCTCGCACGCGATCTCTCGCCCAGCAGCACTCTACTCGGCGCCCAGCTGAACTCGACCGAAATCAAGTTCACGGGAGCCGGGGCGCTAGCCACAGGCGGCACCTTTGAGGCGAGTTCACAGACTGGCGGCAGCGTCTCACTCATGATCCAAGGTTCACTGCCCAGCATGATCTTCAGTGGAGAGAAGACCAAGCTGCAGCTGAGTGGTGGCACCCACGCGGGTTTTAGCCCACCGGTGGACTTTATGCAAGTGCCCCTCCAGCAGCTCCTGGCTCGCTTTGGCGTTGCGACCACCCTGGAGATCAAGAAACGGGGCTTCAATATAGGCGAGATCGGCGAGATCGAGTTTCAAGTGACGCCTGTGGCCTCACGAGGACCACTGACGCCTATCGACGTGAGTCTTCCGTCCGACAAAATCTCCAAGCTGTACGCGCGCGTGACGGTCTTTGGCGCGACCTCGAACCTCGAAGTGGTCGGTCAGCAGTACGTGACGGCGCTCAAGCAAGCCTTGACCTCGAGTCTCGGGTCCTCGCTCTCGAAAAACGACAGGACGCAAGAGTTTGAAATCCTGACAGAAGCTGCAAAGGCCAACAGAAACAGAGGTCGTGGGCTCAAGGGCAAGTCAGCGGCAGGCAAGGTTGAGAAGCCCAATGTAAGCATCATGGTCGTGGCTGAGACCACCACTGGTGGGATCCTGTCCGTGGACCGCTCAGGAAGAGACACGCCAGACTACATGGCGCTAACGATCTCCAAGGTGCTCGCTCAGTACATCGCTGATGGCGTCTGCATGGACGAGCACTTGGCGGACAACGCGATCGTGTTCATGGCGCTCGCGGCCGGCGTCTCGCGGCTGCGCGTGCCAGTGAAGGCTGCGCGCTCGTCGCACCACCTGGAGACGGCGCTGGATGTCGTAGAGAAGATCGCGGGCGTGCAAGTGCGGCTAGAGGAGGGCGAGACGAGCGCCGTGATCGAGGTGCACGGCATCGGCTTCGTAGCAGAGTGATAGAGTTGTTGGCTTCAACAGGTTTTGATGCGTGTCAAACTAAGATATATATCTATTTTATTTGGTAAAAAATAACCAATAAAACTGAAATACATTAAATTTCTGTCTGGTGGTGCTCATTTTTGCTCTCCTCAAGCGAAAATGCTGGCGTGGCGTCTCTCGCTGGCCGTGCGCACAGACGGTGGCCACCACCAAAT
The DNA here is from genome assembly GCA_023334315.1 of Globisporangium alternatum. Classification (NCBI taxonomy): domain Eukaryota; phylum Oomycota; class Peronosporomycetes; order Pythiales; family Pythiaceae; genus Globisporangium; species Globisporangium alternatum. The sequence continues at coordinate 17,439 of JAASGT010000344.1, read as the reverse complement.
GCTTAGGAGAGCGCTGCGCAACTGGTCGCAGAGCCGCGACGATGCCTCGTTCCAGTTCAAGTGCACGCAGTGCGGCAAGTGTTGCACGGGCACAGGCGGCCGCGTGCGCGTGAACGAGCGCGAGATCGAGGAGATCGCCAACGCGCTCCACGTAGCGTCCACGAAAGAAGTCAAGGCAAAGTACCTACGACGTGCAAGAGATCCAGCAAACACTGATGCAAATGCGGACAGCCAGCAACAAGATCAACACTGGTGGTTCCTCCGGCAGACGCCGGACGACGCGCAGTGCATCTTTCTCGACGGCTCCAAGTGCTCCATCTACAAAGGTACCGTAACGCGTACTATATGACAAACAGAGCACAATGTTTTTATTACATGATGGACTCCGTGCTGAACAGCTCTCTATGGGGTTCTTTATTATTATTATTATTATTATTATATGGTCTATAGCCCGTCCGACGCAGTGCCGGACGTTCCCGTGGTGGCCGCAGAACCTCATCTCAGACTACGACTGGCAGCTCACGGCGCGCGACTGCGAGGGCATCTCGCTTCCGTTGTCAGTATCACCCGAGTCATCGCCACCACCTGCCAGTGCTATACACCCCACGCCAACGTATACCTTCGATGACATCCTGCCCGAAGTCATCCTGCACGACGTGAGTATCAAGAGTTCATTCAAAGCCACGCTGAACCAACCTCAACGGCCTCTAACCTTTCGATATATGCATGCGTACGCTCTAGATCCATCGCTCGGGGGAGAACTTCACGTATGACGAGCTCCAGGAGATGATCGCAGACCTCCAGGACGTCGACGCGGACTTTGAGCGCGAGTACAAGAGCGAGCTTTTCGCCAACTACAGTCGCCAGATCGTGTTTCGCGACGCCCACGTGACGGTGCTCGACACGTTTCTCAGGGACGTGGCGCCCACTCGGTGCTTCTTCTTCAACGATCGCATTCACTTGGTGCAGAGCGAGGTCGCTCTCAAGACTGAGGACATTGGACTGATTGACCGGAATGCGCTGGTGCTGGACGTGCACCGCGCCATGTGCATGGCACTTGTTCTGCAAAAGAGCGCAGTGGATCAGCAAGACGCCAGCGACAAGAAGAAGACGCTGAGCGTGGCTGTGATTGGCTCTGGTGCCGCCTCGCTCCCGCTCTTCTTGCTCGAGCACGTGCACGAGATCGCTCGGTTGGACGCCGTGGAGCCCAACGCAGCAGTTAACCGAGTCGCCCGCGAGTTCTTCGGTTTGGGCGAGGCAGAGGCGAACGATCAACGGATTAACGTGCACGAGCTCATGGGCGAAGCGTTTGTGGCCAAGCAGCTCAGCAAATGCACGCGCTACGATCTCATCATGCTGGACGTCGAGTCTGGTGAGGACAATGGTGAGGATCTGAGAATCAAGGCGCCGCCAGCGTCGATGCTGACGCCCGAGTTCCTCGGATCGCTGAAAGAGCTCCTCACGCCGTCTGAGGGCGTGCTGGTGGTGAATGTGATCGCAGAGACCCCAGCTGCACTTAGGTATACAGAGCAGGCGTTCACGAGTGTGTTCACCAGCGGCGGCCTGGTCGTCGAGCTCCCGAAGAACGCGGTCTTCTACTTGGTTGCTGACCAAAGAGGTGATGCAGCGACGAAAACGACTTGTGGAGGCCAAAAGAGCGAGAGAGACGAGCTGCTGCAGCTGCTGGAGCGTAATGCGTTCCAGCGTGAGCGCGTGCAGGCGCCTGAGCTTCTACTCAAGTCTGCGCGTGCAGTGCGAAGACTCACACCAAACTAACAAATAGAGAGCAACTCTACACACTCTTGCTTTGAAGCAAAACCTTGTCAGTTGATGAATTGTTCATATACCGGTATAGTTGAGGCCTTGCAGAATCGCGTCAGCTATTGATGGTCCAGACTTCGTCCCGGTCGCAACCTTTCTTTCCATCTTGCTCGATGCTGTAAAGTTTAAAGAGAGACTGGCGGTGTAGCGTCCGCGAGGCTGCTCGCACAAGTTGGTCCGTTATCGTCGGCGCGCTTATATGGTAGGCAGCTGGGCCAGACTTTGCCTGCGCCTAGAGCAGCTACGAGATCGAAGACCTCGTGGCCTTGACGCGTCTGCGTCATCCTCGCGTTGGAGCAACAACACTTGGGTCTGCAGGCTTGTGAAGAGATCTCGGAGGTCTTCTCGCGTGGCAGGTGCTAGTTGTGCGCACACGAACAGCAGTGAAGATTGGGTGTTGGGAATGAGTCATTTCGCCTCCGCCACTTGGTTGAAGCCTGGCCATTGACAGCCAGATGGCAAGGCACTCGTGGTTCGTGTGTGTGCCACCCTCAATGCACAAATTATGCTCGAAGAAGGGTAGCTACAGACGGAGCTCGCAGACTGTCTTTATTCTCTGACTCCACTTTTGTTTGAAAGATATGCAACAACAGAGTATGCAAGCATCTCTCCAGATTTGCTCCCAGAGGTCTCGAGAATCTGTTGAACAAGGGCCAGTGCTCCAGAAATCAGACCTCCAGTCAGAACACCTGTGGATGAAATGAAACTTCACTCGTACAAAGACCAACCAGATCCCATATAGACCTCAAGCCTCAGATCAGCAGCGCCAGTGCAACCCCTGTCACTCATTCCCTCACTTGCCAACACGATGGCGCACCACCGGCCCAAGCGCTCATCCGTGTTCCTAGCACTACTAGTATTGAGCTGCTGCTTGCTTCACACCAGCGGTATCTCAAGCGTAGCGCCCAGCTCGACGACTGCAAAGCCCTTTCCGATCTTCCCGGTCCAAGCAAGCGACCGAGTGAGCGCGAACCAGGGAGCTCAGGGCGACCGCTCCATCAAGTACTTCACGGTGAACCTCCCCGGTCGCACGCTTGTGACCTATGCGAGCGACCTCCCATGCAATCTGGACGTCGAAGTCACGGTCTCGAGCAGCTCTGAGGACGTCGTGGCGGCCGTGAATGTGGGTGTGGAGTACGACATGCTGAAGGCAGAGCTCCAGTAGCCAGAGAACGCCACGGCGGTCGTCGGCCAATTCCTACTTGTCGACGTGCGGGTACGCACCAAGGAGTCACTGGTTAAAATCGAGTCAGGCGGCAACGACGACGTCGTGGTACTCGACAACATGCTCGTGACGAACCAAGCAAACAGCGCTCCGGTGCAAAGGTGTTATGTCATGTGTTTCCGCCAGATGCAAGGCGACGACGACAGTGAACGCGAGTCTGTGGCACGAGTGGTGGCGGCAGCAGAGACCCAAGCTTCCTCGTATCGAGCAACACCTGCACCCTCATCCTCAACGTCACGGAGGGCACGCTTGCTGGCACTGCTACTGACAATGGGAAGGCGACTCCACTCCGCAGCTGGATGCTCGGCAGCGGCTCCGACTTGGCGGCAGGTGGTAAAGTCAACCTGGAGCTCTGTTCCCGATACAGCAGTTGTCTCGGAGCTGAGCTACTTCAAGACCAGATACCTGTACGCTGGCCGCGTGATGGTCTTCGGTGATGACGCTGCTGCCCTCAACCAAGTGGAGATTGTCACGAGCGGCGAGAAGCTCCAGGTGCGCTTCAAGTCTTCCACTGGGGCGCCTGTCAATGGCAACTTCACGACGTTCGTGGGAATCTCGGAGAAGTATCAAGTCACGCTGGCCGAGACAAGCTCCAAGGTGGCCGTTGACGTACGAACTGATTCACTCAACAGCACGATATCCTGGGAGAGGAGCCACCTGACGCTCGCCACCTTTGGCGCTGGCAACATCTTCGTCTCAGCCCCCGCGAGCCTCCTGTACGTGCCTCGCATCACCATCGAGACGTACGGGAACGGCAGCGTCCAGATGGACGTTGGGAAGGCTTGGGCGTCGCAGCAGACGACCTTCACCGCCCTGAGCAAAGGTTCGCCGTCCCTGAGCTGGTTTGGCGACATTCTCCACTCAGCTGTCGAAGCGTTCCCGTCGCTGAAAGGCAAGCTCTGCATCAGCACCAAGTACCCTGTACACGGCGTCACACTTACGAAGAACAAGGACCGCGCGGCGTACACGGGCCAGACGGACTTCGCGAAGGTGAAGTGCGAGAAGCGTGTGCTCCCAGAGCGCGTGCCAGTAAAGATCCGGAGCACGAACCCAGACGAAGGTGCAACGCCGATTGACAGTCTGGCGGCTGCCAGTGGCTCCCAGGTCAGTGGCAGTAGCACTGCGTCAAGCACCAACTCAACGCAAGACAAATCAGCGAGCCCAGTTGCCAGCAACAGCAGTAGTGCTCTTGTCGCTGGAGTCGCATACCAAATGGCTTGTGTATCACTTGTAGTCGTTGCTACGTTCCTCTTCTAGGCATCTCAACATACGAGCGAAGCTAACATCTTGTGAGTTCACTGATAACAAGCACTTGATTTCAACCAGGAGAGTCCTGAGATCTTCACTGGCGTCCGTAAGAAGCCAAATTCTACTTACTCTAAGCGACATTAGATCTCTACTGGGTTGCTTATTGCTGTTGCGCTACTCCCTCTAACTCGAGGTCGAGCGCTGCAGTCGTATCGGCCACCTCCATCTTCTCCATCGCGTTGTGCGCCATTCGGTTCCAGTCCACGCGCGCCAGCTTGGTCCAGTACACTGCCAACCTTATGACCTCGATCGTACAAATGGAGTACCAGAGCGCTGGGAACCCAAAACCGAGCTTGATCGCGCCGACGTACGCCAGTGGCAGCTCAATGCACCAAGTCGTGATCGAACTGGTCCACGCGACAATCGCCGCCTCGCCCATGGCGTTGAGCACCGACGAGGTGAGCATTTCAATGGCCTCGATTATGAAGCCGCCGATAAAGAGCGGCTGCACGAGCATGCAAAGCTTGAGCAGCTCGTCGTCCATCGTGTAGAGCTGGAAGAACGCTTCGCGCATTGAGAAGGTGACGATCGCGAGCAGCGCAACGCACATGACGGTACAGATGAGCCCGAGCTTGCCGAGCGCCTTGGCGGCCTGGGGACGATTCGCGCCGAGATAGTTCGCCACGCGGATCTGCGTGGCGCAACCAAAGCCCCAGAAGATCGCCCAGAGCAACAGCCACAGCCCCGCGATGACGGCGTTCGCAGCGATGGCAGCCGAGCCGAGCTTCGCAGCGATGAGCGCCAGCCCCGAGCTCGCAACGTCGGCGATCACGACGTTGATCGCGATCGGGAACGCGAGGCTCGTGTACGTCTTGATGCGGTCCACAGTGAGTGCTTTGAGATCCCAGCCGCCCCACGCCACGCGATGCATCTTCTTGTAGACCACGCAGTAGGAGATCAGCGCGATTGGCTGGAACCAGGAAGCGATCACCGTGGCCAGTGGTGAGCCGTCGAAGCCAAGGCCGCTCCAGCCCAAGCAACCGTAGATCAGCAGGTAGTTGGCGGTGATGGCGACACCGATCGAGATCGTGCCCACGACTGTCACAGGCGTCATCACGCTCATCGACTGGAAGTACGAACGGAGACAGACGTACACGAGCGATGGCCAGGACGCGAACGACACGATGCGCGCAAAGCGAACCCCAAGGCGGATGATCTCGGGGTCGTCGGTCGAGAGCACCAGCACGTACTCGACATTCCAGAAGCAGACGAAGACCGGGATCACAAGGATCGTGACCATCACGAACCCCATCTGCAACCATACACCCATCAATTCGCCGTTCTTGGCGCCCCACGCCTGGCCGCAGAGCGTCGTGAGCGCGCCGCACGCGCCCCAAACGAGCATGAGCGGCACCGTCGTCCACACTGACGAAAGTGAGGCTGCCGCGAGCTGCAGTGTGCCCACGTGGCCCAAAAACGCATAGTCCACGGACGTGAGGGCGATGCGAGCGAATGTCGAGAGGCTCACCTGCAGTGCCATGGACACGAGCGACGCGAACTCGGCGCGCAGGTCCACTTCGGGCTCGTCTGGAGGTGGAAACACGCGCTTGGGGGTGAGCAGCGGTGATTTTTCCTGCGATGGTGCCATGGGGATATTGGGTACGGGCGTGGTACTGCTGTGCTAAACAGAGAGGTGTGAAATGGGATCGAAGTACACAATGTCCATCTACTGATGTGGTCATCACTGTCGCGTCCACTTTATTGACAACCACCCAGAAAGAATGTTCTCGCATAACGTTCTGTGCGGCGCTTATTGCCAGTCGGACAAGACCTTCACTCGTGGTTTGTGTTGATGTAGTCCAATGATTGTGTGGTGGTGGTGAAAGACTTGTCTCAATTGTCAACTTCGACGCTCTGATATCGAGATTTATGTTGCTATCGCTGCTGATGCTGCTTGAACCGGTAGAGGAGGATCTTGTTATGGTGGTCTCCAGCGACAGCCATGCAGCAGTGCAGCTTCTCTTTCCTCATGCAGCGCGCACTCACCGCAATTGAGTTGAAGACCAGCGACGGTTCGCTCTTCTGCTGCAGCGCAATCAGCGCGCAGCACTTCTCGCCCGTGTCGAGGGACATGATCTGCACGCTGTTGTTCATCAGGACGAAGAGGATATGGCCAGAGCCGCGACCTCCTTTTCCACTTGGGAACACTGTCGAGAGCGCGAACCGCGGCGGCGGCGAATTGCCCGTAAACTCGAGCTGGATCCGCACTGGCGATTGGTGAATTGGCTCAGCTGCAGGAGTTAGCAGCAGTTGATAGAAGACGAGTCGTCCGGAGTTGCTAGGCTTCTTCATCACGGGGTTTTCGAAAAACACCATCAACACGACTCGCTTCTCATCGGCTGTCGCTGCGATCTGTAGAATCTCGCCCTGTTTCTTCTCAGTGTTGCTGCTTGTGGTGCCCTTCTGACTGGCTGCGGGCGAAGTATCACTGCTGGTGGGAGGTTGGAGATCAAGGCGATTCCTTCGCACAGGCGTGAACCAGCCAAAACCGGAGAACTGCTTCGAGTCGTATTCCCACTCGAGCACCATTCCGTCACGGTCGATACTCAGCAGTTTCACACCAGTGCTGGCCTTGCTACTGTGGAGACACTTGACAAAGAGCACTGGGTGTTTGTGGCCGCAAAAGAACTCGCGCTTGACGTTCTTCAAGCGGAGTCCACTGCTGACGTCACTTGGTATCGGTGCATCGAATTTCGCAGCAACTTCGGCATCGAACCACTGACCTGGAGCTCCGATGTTGGATTTCAGGATGTCGCCACTTGAGATCCCGCAGATGACGCTTGGCTGCTCACCGAGCAGTGATGTCGTCGAAAACCAGTTTGTAGACAGAAACTGAGGTGGCAAGATGGTCGGTGAGCTCTTTTCGGTCGGAATCAGTTGCTTCACTGCTTCAGAGACTCCCGGTCGCAGCAGCGAATCTGAATGGAGCTCCATGAGAAGCTCGAGTGGCTGAGGTTTCAACTTTTGAGGGTCATCACTTGAAAAGCAGTCAATAGAATGCTGTTGCTGCTGTGTGTTGCAGCCTTTCGAGACCCTGTTGACACTCCAGATGTATATGACCTTCAGCTGATTCAGCGTGATAATCTGTGTCTTGTTGGCACTGAACACGATTCTTGAAATGCTCGACTTGATCGATTTTGGCGGTGGCACGTGGCTTCTGAGTAGCAGTGCTGGTTGGTGCTGCAGATCCCACATCAGAAGCTCGTCACCGGTAGTTCCGACCACACAGCAACTCGCATCCGAAGAGATTTCCACACACGACGAGTGCGAAAAGGTCGACGGCACCACGATTTTGTCGATCTCGACGAGCATTTGCTGCCAAAACTGCTTCTCAACAGCGATTTTGGCGTTTGAGTCTTGAGTTCCAATCGGAGAGAGTCTTAGTTTTATCATCTCCAAACTCTCCTCGTTCACGACACTGAGCTGCTGCTGATCCGTTGAGAGTGCGGTTGTATTTACGTTGGCAGTGGGAGCGTGAGGCTGGATACTCACCGTCTCACCCGCTTTGCTGGAGCTGAAGAACCCGAACCTCTTCTTCTTTGGCGACTCGGAGGGTGCCAGTGGAGCTCTGCCATCCATGTTCCGCCGTACAGCTACCATTTTCTTGGGCTGGGTCAGTAACTGAAGAAATTGCACTCTCTCGTGCGTTTGCTCTTGAAACACTGCTGCCTGACGCTTTCTTGTACTCTGAAGTTGCTCGAACGCGAACTTGAACATGTCAGCTGCGAGTACTGGACTAGAAGAGGCCGAGTTCTTGGACGGGTTCCCATTTGCTTGCGGCTTGGCATTTGAAACTCCTGAGGTCTTCGCAAAGAAGACGTCACGGAACACCAAGCCTATTGTCTCACGAACTCGAGAGCAGTCGGAGCGAAACTCGTGGTGGATGTCTGCGGCAATCTCACTGACAACCTCATCCTGCATTCGTCAGTGAGCACACAGATATGTGAAATTTTGTCAGCATCTACCACGTGCCAAGTCGTGAAAAGCAAAAGCGACTTACAATAATCTTCGTCATCTGTGAGATTGCGAGCTGGTATCGCAGGTGCGCATTGTCCTCTTGCTCCACCACACTATGCGTGACTTCCCAGCGCTGAACCTCGCTTTCAAGCAGCTCCATGTCAGGCTCAGACTCGGCTTCTGCAGCCGAACGATCGATCCAACTGAACACGAGACCTCGGATGAAGTACACCAGCTCGTACTTGACTGGCGCGTACGACTCGATACCCATCTTGCCGTCGTAGGTTTTGACATCCTTCTCTCTCGGAAAAATATTGAGAGCCTCAGCGTCCCGCTTTCGGTCGGAAATGATTTTCTGAAGAGCTTCGATCCGCTTCTCACCCACAGCGAGCGTAGCTTGAGCTTCATGCAATGCTTCCTCCATGGTCTTGCGTGCTGACAACTTTTCGTTCCTCGCAGACTGGATTTGCTCAACTTGCGCTCCACTCTGGTTCAGCGAGGCGAGGATCGAGCTGAAATCAAGCTGTGGGGGTGCCGCAGTTGATTCCTCCGTAAGGTCAGTCGCCTTTCTCTTTGCGTGGGAGTCGCTTGTTGGAGCTGAAGAAAAGAAGGTCTTGAGAGCCTCTTGCTGGTTCGTCGACAGGATCTGCAGTGCACGCTGCTTCCTTGTTCGGATGTCGTTCGCCTTCTTGCTCAGCGCCTCTTTCTCTTGCTCAAAGGATAAAAGCCTCGCATTGAGGCTCTTCGCTGCGAGGTCGAACTCCCGCCTTCGCCGTAGTTGGATCTCTTCTGCAATTGCGTGGATCGATTCCTTCTCGCGCGCGCTTTCTCGTGCGCGCTCGTTGTAGCTGTGCGAATGCGTTTTCTTCACCAGCTGCGCGATGAACTCCAGATCCATTCGGCCTTTTGCAAGCTCCGCCTCGAACAAGTGGGTCTTCGTGTGCACGAGCTCATTGATGCGGAAGGCTTCGGTTTGGATCTCCTCCTGCTGTTTCTCCTGAAGAACCTGAATTTCTGCGAGCAGGCGGAGCTCCTGGGCGTCGAGCTCGTCCACTTTCGAATGCAACGACTCGATTTCGACACTTTTCTTCACGATGGTTTCGATTTGAGCCTCGCGTTCGCGCTCCCATTGCTTGTACTGCGTTGCCAGGTGCTCTCGATCTGACGCCTGGTGCTGGGCTTGCAGTGCATCAACTTTGCTGTGCAGGTCGTCTTGTGCTGATGCCGCGGCTTGTAGCTCTTTGTCCAGCGACTGGAAGTCCTGGACGAGCTTCTGGTAGTAGTTGTACGGGTTCGGTTTGATTGGTCGTCGTGTCACGCGGCCGGTGATGCCGCGCTGCTCTTCTCGCTCTTCGTCGTCTCTCTCGTCTTCTCTCTCGTCTTCTCTCATGGTTCATTGCGAGCACCAAAACGAAGAGACGCGTTGGTGATCATGACCATCTTTTTCGGTTTGCATTTGCTCGAGCAGCCATCAACGGTGCTATTTTCATGATGGTGCCTGCCGCCTGGCAAGCAGATCAGGATTCGTCTTTAAACCCGCAGTACTTGGGGTCGTCCTGTGCGTCTCCTTCGTTTTCTTCGTCTTCGCTGTCTTCAAAGTCGGCTTCGTAGTCGTTCCCAGGTTGTGGTCCGCTGGTTTCTGGAGCAGGAGTGGTCTCGGAATCATCTGGAGGAGATGTGTCGCTCGCGATCTGTTGAACCAAATCTTGGAGCGAAGGCAGGAAATGTTGAGAGATTTCTTTTTCTGCTGGTGTTGCTTTCTGACTGCGAACAATGACTTCCAGCTCCGAGAGCACTGGGCTATCCGGAAGAGATTGTGTCGGTTCATTGTCAGCGACGTCTTCGTCAGCAGCTGTTTTGTTCTCGTCGTGATACGAGTCAGTCTCAAGAGCACCGGCGTTGACGCTTGCCTCCACAGTAGAGGACACATATGCTAACTCGACAGAGCTCGGAACGATTTCGGCGGAAAACACTAAGCTGTCGCCTTGAGCAGCATCTTCAACGGCATTGTCAGCAGTGACGGGGATAGCTTCGAGGCTGGGGAGCATGTCGCTGAGACTCGGACGCAGCTGAATGCCTTCTTCGTTATGGATCATCACCGACGAGCTGAGTGGATCATTTGGCGTTGGATCGCTGAGCTTGGAAGAAAAATCGTTTTTAACCCGCTCACGACTGCTGTCCTCATCTCGTGCTGCTTGGTCTTTGTGACGTTCTTCGCTCACATCATCTGTCATTGCGCCTGAAGAGGCCTCATCCAAGACGACTGGACCGGGGTCGATTTCACAAAGCTTGTCAGTGCCGTGACTCATCGCAGTGACATCATCTGCATCCGCAGACCATAGTCCGTGTGTGGAGTCGTCTGCTACACCTGGATCGTCCATTGTGTGCGTGTTTTCCGCCGTTGTTTCTGATCGAAGCGGCTTTTCGTTCCTCTCAATTGCACCATGAGCTGAGTGTGAAGTCAGTGACGCTGGACAGCCGTCATTTTTAACACAAGCTTCACCAGCAAGTGCCGAACTGATTTCTTCGTGGTTTTCGCAATCCTGGATTGCATGAGGTAACTCAGCACGCACAGCTTCTCCTCTTCTTGGTATATTTTCTTGACCAGCTTCGTCTGCTGGAGTGTTTGGAGTCTCAGGTTCGCTTTGTTCAGGCTTCAAGTCGTTGCATTCGGCTGCTTCAGAACTCGGATCTTGCGAGGTATCATCAACGGGTGGAGTGGGCTGCGGGACTTCTGAAACACTCTTCTCGTGACAGAGCTCATCTCGTTCCTTCAAAGTGGCAGATTCGATCGCCTGCAACAGCGTGAGGTCGTCATCGTCTTCACTCTCAAGGCCAAAGCGAAGATCATCACTGGAACACTGGCGACTGCTATCGCGATCACAGCCTCCGAGAACGCCAAGCACGTGCGTCTCTAAGCTGCTCGCGCTGTTCCTGGAGTCACCATCGCCTGGCACTACAATGTGAAACTTGCTGATCTCTTGCTGTGAAGATGCGGACTTGGAGAAAAGGAGCGATGATGTAGCCCAATTGCCATTATCGCTGGAGCCTAGGCTGCCTTGAATAGCTGGGTCATTTCGCGGCGGCTGAGTGAAGCGCAAAGATCGATAGGACGCATTTGCTGCAGTGCGAGGAGGCTGGGGGCTCCAAAATGCAGGTGACGAAACACCGGACTTTCCACGCAACTCAGAGGCTTCTTGGGCGGTTTGCTGCGTCAACTCTTCTTGCAACGTTTTGACTTGAGAAGACAGCAGGTTCGCGCCAATGGGGGCGGCGTGCTTTGCTTTCGCTGTTGGTCTCAACTCTATCGACTTGCCTGATTCGTATTCCGGTGGAATGTCTTCAGCGAACGCGTTCGATCGAGGACTGTGAAACATCTTGAGAGTCTTCTCGACCGCCGGGAGGTAGATGTGTTGCTTCAGTGCTTTCTTCTCCTGCTCCTTGCGGCGTTTCACCGTGTTCGCCTTGGTCGTGTACACTCGTGTCGCGAGCTGCTGCATGTTTCGTGCGTCAAAATGGATGCCGTTGCTGCTCCATTTGCTAGGCATTGGAGGCGACACCATACCATAGATCCCCTGGTGGGTCGAAGAATGAGCGCCGTTGAATCTGGTTCTGTCTCGCGGTGAAGCATGACTGAATATCTGTGTCTCCGATCCACGAGTCTTCGTCCAATTCGAATTCTGCGGTCTCGCAGGCGCTGTTGATGCGAAGCGCATCGATGGCAGGATGTGGGTCAACTCATCGTCTGGCCTGATCGATTTGCCAGTCAGCCGATACCATCTTCGGCAGCTGAAAGCAGCCTCTGTTCTTGCGGCTGGTTGGATGTCTGTCTCATGTGTTCCAGTATCATTTGAATCAGCCGGCCTTGCTTCACTCTGGGTTTCACCATCGTCTCGGGCAAGATGGCTCACGCTTTCAGCAGCCTGGTTGAAGTTCGAATTAGTATCTGCCGTTCAAGCGTGTCTCCTCTCTATCTTCTGTTCTTACCGCGTCGGAGTTGTCAACCAGAGAAGTGGTGAGGCTCTCGCAATGAGCTGCGGCTTCGTCTGGTGCGCAAAACAAAAGCATGTCGATGTGAGTAGCGAGCCCCTATCATGGTTGTGTACGTTTGCGTCCATGCTGCAAACCTGGGGTGCTTCTACGGAGAATCGCGCCTTCAGCCATTGCGTGAAGAGGAAGCAGAGCTGGTGATGTGAGCAGCTGACACTCTTCAAACGCTTCAACGAAGTCTCCAAGAATGCGGCATTGGTGTGTGGCACCAGGTCTTCGTCTTCGTCTGGCATATTTTTAGACCTTCGACAGGGCTTTGTGTTGCCGTCTGACCATCATGTTGATTTGCACGCTGAGGCGAGGATTTTTACAAGCGAGCATTGTTGAAATTTGCATTACGATTTTAAATAACACCAGCTTGATCCACACTGCGTTAGTGCAACTGGAAGAGGTGTAAGAGCACATGGGAGGGGAACGAGCCAGCAGCACACACAGCACTTACAACAGACGAAAACAACATCCACACGAGTCTTCTTCGCGCGACGAGACTGCCATTGGTCTTCACTTCGTCGCTCTGCTTGAACACGTCTGCATCTCTCTGGATTGGTTGGCGCGCGAAACTCATTCACTCCATCTTTTCACAATGAAGATGACATCGCAGCAGCTCAAAACTCGTAACTCTCACCGTCAGACAGAGTGCGTCCGTCGCGAGGGGCTTCATTCTTCGGATCCATCGGTGTCTCCGGCTTGTGCAAGCCATCCTTTTCGCGGAATCTCGAACCGTGGAAGTCAAAGACCTCTCCGGTGGATCGGTTCGTGCTGCCAAAGTCGCTGGTCCCCATGCTGCTTCGATCCAGTTCCCGTTGGTAGGGCACCGCGCGCGGTGGTTGCGGACGGTGAAGCGTGAAATCCACCGTAGCCATGGAGATGTCGGAGAGACGGCCTTCGTCCAGCGTCGTCAATTGCTCTCCAGTGCTGGCGCGATAGCGGTTGAACTCGTCATCATCGTGTATAGACGACAGCTCAGATTCACGGTCGTAACTGTTTCCTCCAGGCACGAGGTACGGCGTGTAGTGCGAGTCTGCGTTGAATCCGAGCGACGTACCCATGGAGTTGTCGCTCTCAAACGACTTGATGATCGCGCTAGGGATGCGGAAGTCATTCATTTCATGGTTGTTGAAGCCGCTTGCTGGGTTGGTGTAGTACGGGTTGCCGCCGCCTGACATCATGTTTTGTTGAGTATTGCCGGAACGCTGCTGCTGCAAGTGAGAGTTTCCAATCATTGCCACTGGACTTCCAAAGCCGTCGTATCCGCCCATCTTTGGCGATGACGCACGGAATGAACCAGACGACGAAGCAGTCTTTGGCTGGCGGCTGCTGACACGTTCGTGGAACGCGAGAGCACTCGCACTCAATCCTGGCGGCTGGCGGTATTCAGAGTGTTGGCTGTGCGCCGAATTGTACTGGTCCTTCCACTGGAACTCGGACTCTGGGTGCCAGTCCATCTTCGAATGATTCTTGGTCGTGAGCGTCGGCATGAACCCGCCACCGCTGCTTCGGAACATGTCGTCCCCTGGGTTGGATGGTTGCTTGCGCTTACAGAACACGATAGCGAGCACGACGAGCACGATCACGATGACCCCGCCAATGACCAGTCCGATGATCAGCCCCGTCGACGTGCCGCTCGACGTCGTGGCCGTGCCTGTGGAGGCCACGGTCGTCGTCATGAACGTGATGAAGTGGTAACTTGCGTTCTTCGGGTTCACTGGTGGGATAATAATGTGCGCGAACACGTTGTAGTCGCCCGAGGCGTCGAAGTTCATCTTCTGGTGGAACGTCGCCGAGTCGCCCGTGAAATTCGACGTCTCCTGCGTCGTGATCTTCCTCATCGAGCCTGTCCGGAACACGTCGCACACGGTCGTGCGCGAGCACGTGTGCACATTCGCGTGGCCGATCTGCACGGGACGGCCGGTCGTCGGGTCGGGAACGTACGTCGGCAGCGAGTGCAGGTTGAACGCGTTACTCCCGAGGTTGAGCGTGGCCGTGAAGACGTACTCGGTGTTGACGAGCGGCACGATCTGCCCCGCCGTGGCCGAGTTGGAGATCGCGAGCGTGAGCGGGCAGTCATTCCCCTGTGCCTGCTGCTGCACGTACGCGAAGTCGAGGTTCTGCACCTCCATGCCTTGGTCCACCCAGTAGCAGTACGTCGTCTTGCCATCGTACTTGTAGTCTGTCCAGACAGCACACGTACATCCAGCGCACACATACGCACCATGTCGTTCACACACAGCATTAGCATTAGATGTAGACCCATATTCGCACGCACACGTACACGCGACGACGACGACGTACCGTAGAGCGACGGCGGCGAGCTCGCGGCATCGGCTGTGGAGACGAGCGCCAGCGCCAGCGCACATGCGATCCCGCGCGCGGACACCATTTGGTTTCCGTTCCTTTCGTCTCGGGGGAGAATGAATGCGGGCAGGTGGGCTTTTGCGTTGAGTCAAGTGAAGGTGCGCAAGCAAGCAAGTCGGGCTTCTTCCACTTCGAAGGAAGCAAAGGCAAGCAGCAGCGCCAGCCAGCAAAGCAGGATTTCATGCTGCTAGAGAGAGCCAGGCCGCAACAAACAACAGCCTGGACTTGTGTCACGCGCAACCGCACGACACAGATGCTTCGAAAATTCTCTCCTTCTGATTGGCCAACGACCAAAATCGGACATGGTCTGATACATTTGCCGTTTGCGTATCCGAAGACGTCGGGAATTTAACTCGTCGGACAGGAGTGCTGCAGCATTTCGCTTCTCACTTGTGCTCACTATTGAGACGCATTATGGGAGGTTCGTCGTCCAATTTCTCAAATTCGCAGTCACTCTCGATACCGCGTGGGTGTATTTTTCAAGGTATTTTCGGGGGAATAGTAATAAAATGGCTCGTTTCTGTCCACATGTCATCTCTAATAATGATAAAGAGTCAGTCAACGTATAGGGTATAGCGCAATTAATGATAAGAATATAGTGTATACCCTTTCAAATATATTCATATCGATTAGAACAGGTAATAATGTTTGGCTCGACATTCTTTACTCATTATTACCATTCCCTAGCCTCCATATACATGTATACTCTTTGAAATGGTATATATCAGGTGGTCACATTGCGCTGTACCCTGAATTTGTATCTGGTGCAGAATGAGGTTCTTTAAATCAGCAAACCGTTTTGCGAGAACCCATACAGCCACCTGATACATATGAATTTAGAGAAAGCTCTTATTTGTGAAGGCTGCACAATACCTGTCTGAAAGCAACCTTCAAGACGATTCACTCTCCCATCACAAATGATTTGATCATATTTGAAAGAGTATCCAAAATGACCCGATCACTCATTGCACTGTACAGGCAAACCCCCAAATTGAGACGCAAAACACACAAAGCAAAAATCAAATTTTAAGGGTTTCCGCTTTGAAAGAGGTATTAGAAACTACAGGTTGAAGAGTACAGTGCGCGTCATGAGTGGTCGCCATTCGTTACTGTCAAATCCGAGCCAAAATTGTGGAATCAGAACAAACCGACACGCTCACAAGATTCAGGAGGGGGGGTTACGCGGGCAACCCCGCCGCGCACACAGAACTCACGAAAGTGCTGCACACCATTGGGAAGTGTACGCAGGCGAGCGAATGTGCACGAAAATGAACATTCAAATTGGCTTAGAGCAGCAACTGCGACTGACTCTAAAGTCTAAACTTTTCTAGGCTATCTATGAGTGCGCACATGTCGTCATCGAGAATTTGTGTGTGACGCCAGCATTTTTCGATTGTCGTGTCCGTCATGCTCTTCCAGGCTTCTTGTACCCAGCGCATCGCAGTTAGGATGTCAACATTGTAGACACGGTCCACATCTCTTCGTTGGCACTCACTCCCCTCGGCTTCTGCTCGTTCCAGCAGCTTCTCGAGTCAGTCGAGCACGTGCCGAGTCAAGTGCTTACTGAGCTGCACTTTAAACTGCCGTATGATGTCGGCGTCCTGTGGATGCAGGTAAGAGGTAGTGTTGGGGGAAGCATCTGCAGTGTGACGTTGGAGAGTGGCGCTTCGACGCGGTAAGCGGAGGCATTGTCGAGTAGGAGCATGACGTGACGATCCTCGGCTCGCATCTTCTCGTTGAATCGAACAACCCAACTTTGGAAGAGTTCTGTATTCATCCATGCTTTAGGCGTGCTTGGGTAGTCAATTCCCAGCTCTGTGCTGCGCTTGCCTTCAAAGCGCCTTGGGTGACGACTTAAGCCGACAAAGAGCAGCGGAAGCTTCGTGGTCCCATTCGAGTTGCACGCGATCGCGACTGTGATGCTCTTCTTCGAGATATCCCTTCCCGAGAGTGAGCGTGCTGAGATGCTCATCCTTGGCGGCGCGCAGTAGAAGTAGGCGGTCTCGTCGAGGTTGAATATGTCGCGCCGAGTGTAGCTTGCCGTCAGGATCTGAAGAACCGCCCTCATATCGCTCACAGCCGCGAGGTCAGTAGACGCCGCTTCTCCGTGCACGCGCTTCGAGCTGAGACTGTGACGCAATTGGAACTTGTTGAGCCGGCCGTTGGATAACGACAACTCGTTGAGCTTGCTGTTGACTTGTGTCGGCGCTGTCGAAGCGATCTCAACACGGAGTCGTGCCGCTTTCTCGCAGATCGCTGCACCGATGACCACGGGTAGATGGAGTTCCTCGCACTTGACAATCCACAGCAACAGCTTCCGCTCGAGCAGGGCTGAGGTGACGTCCCTGTTCGACTTGCCAGACGGGCGCAGCATCTTGTCAGGCTGTTGTAGAGCGCGGTGCAGCGTCATCCGCGATGGAGGGCGAGCGAGCTGGAAGGCCGCTGTGGCCCAAGCTTCGAGCTCACGATAGCTGCGGTCAGGAACGATCGCGTAGTGATCTCGCAGCTCTTGCTTCTGCTCCTTTGTAAGGCGCACATACGATGACCGCGTCGGCATCGCGCTGCTCGCTGTCAGCTCTGTTGTGTGTGTGTGCTAATTCATTGAGAAGTAGATCAAAGACTTTGGGTGGCTGTGGGCGTTCGGACTGATTGGTGGTCGGAGTCCCTCCAACCTACATGAGGAGCTGGTCAAAAAGTAAATCAATCGGTTTTGGAAGGGTATG
>JAASGT010000343.1:0-29198 GCA_023334315.1 Globisporangium alternatum | reverse complement strand
ATGGACGCCGCTGCGCAGAATGGGCATCTCGACGTAGTCCAGTTCCTTCATGAGCACCTCACGGATGGCTGTACAAGCGAAGCGATGGACGGCGCTGCGCGAGGTGGCCACTTGGCAGTTGTCAAGTTCCTACATGAGCGCTATGATGAAGTAGGTTGCTCGACTGCAGCGATGGACGACGCAGCAGAGAATGGCCATCTTGAAGTTGTCAAGTTCCTGCACGAGAGTCGATCCGAAGGCTGTACAACGAAGGCGATGGATGAAGCGGCGAAGAACGGTCATCTTCACATTGTCAGGTTCCTCCATGAAAACCGCAGTGAAGGCTGTACGAAGCTTGCAATGGATGGTGCAGCAGCTCGGAATCGTCTCGAAGTGGTGCGGTTCCTCCATGAACATCGGAATGAAGGATGCACTGTCGACGCGATGGATGATGCAGCAGTGAATGGATACCTGGAAGTTGTGCAGTGGCTACATGTGAACCGAAGTGAAGGCTGCACAACAGACGCGATGGACGGCGCAGCCGGAGGTGGCCATCTCAAGGTTGTCGAGTTCTTGCACGAAAACCGCACCGAAGGCTGCACGACCGACGCAATGGATACAGCTGCGCGGTTTGGGCATCTCGAGATGGCGAAATGGCTCCACGAGCATCGCGAGGAAGGCTGCTCAACCGATGCTATGGATTTTGCGGCGGCGGGTGGGCGTCTTGAAATGATCCAATGGCTCCATGCGAACCGACAAGAAGGCTGTACCAGACAGGCGATGGCCGACGCTACGCAATGCGGACACGTGAAAATTATGGAGTTCTTGAACGTTCATGTTGGAATGGACTTCGGTGGGAACATCCCCAGCGAAACCCTGGAGTGTCTCCACTGGTTCTACGAGAATCACCGCGACAAGTGCGACGTGGAGGACATTCAAGATCTCGCCGAAGCGTACGAGCGGGACGATATTCTCGAGTGGCTCGAGGATGTCGGAGAGCTGCAGACTTGTAGGCTAGCGAGTTGATGGCAAAGGTTGTTAAGGCGATGCATGCCCTAGAGCTGTCAGAAATATCATTTAGCTAGGTTATCAACAACATCACAATGTCTCTCAACACTCCACATCTACAGTAGTACCCACACTAACTTGCTCGATTCTTACAGCCGTATGAACTTCTGAGATGTTGCCGCGTTCTCTTTCTTGCTCTTCTCGAGCGACACGGCCTGGTGCAGCGCCGCGAGCCAGCGCTCGTACTCGGCGTTCGAGTCCGCCACCATGAGCAGCTTGCGCCCGCTCTCCGTGGTCACCTCGAGGCAGAACTTCTTGGTGCGCAGCACGTGCACGTGACAGACCTTGAGCGTCTTGATGAGCGGCCCGTTGTCGCTCTTGAAGTACGACAGCGTCGTGCCGTTCAGCGTGAAGTAGCGCAGCTTCCAGTTCTTGATCGTGCTGCCTTCCTTCCGAAGGTAGCCGCTGCAGCCGGGAAGGTTCTCGTCCAGGCTCATGTGGCCCATGCCCATGCCGCCCACGTACGGCGTGATTTCTTCGTAGGATTCATCGCTGTCCAGCGAACTGCTGCGTCCGTACAGCGGGTTGGAACTGCTGTTGTTGCCCGAGCTGTGGTTGTGGTTGTTGCCCAGAGTGCTCCTCAGCGCCTGCTGGTGAAGCGACGCTCTGATCTGCACGACGCCGCCGATGCTGTGACGCGCGCGCGATTCAGCGACGTGCTCGTCATCGTTGTCGTCAAAGTCGAACTCGGCCTCGTCACCCTCCTCGCCAGCCTTCGCTTGCGACCGCATGGACGTCTGCAGTACCTTGCACCACGCGATCATCTCAGCCTCGCTGCTCGCTGCGACGTTCAGGACGCGTCCGTTCTGGAAGCGCACGTCGATGCAGAAAGGACGCTCGTTGCCGAGCGTGACGTAGCTCACGAGCCCACAGCCGAGGGGACTCTCGCCGACGTTGGCCGAGTACGAGAACTTCTTGCCCTCAAGTACAAAGTACCGACGCTTCCACGTCTTGAAGTTCTTGCCTTTCTTCATCAACCAGCCCTTACCTGGCTCATCCAGGCTATCGGAAATCGACAGGTGGCCGGAGCTCGACTGGCGGCTGTCAGATGACAGACTCCCGCGCTCGAGGGGGGTTGAATTGTTGGTGACGTCGGAGATGTGAATGAGCCACAAGCGGATCTCATCGGGCGACTCGGCCGACACGCGGAGAATTCTCCCCGTCGTGAGGATAATGTCCAAGCAGTTCGGGAAGCCCGGGTTCACGGTCACCTGGCTGATGAACCCGCTGCCCAAGGGCGCCTCGTTCAGCTGCTCAAAGTACGTGATCGCGCGGTCTTCGACGATGAAGAACCGACGCTTCCACGACTTGAAGTTCTTGCCTTGCTTCTTGAGCCAACCGGTCTTGCGCGGACCCATGTTGTCGTCGTCGCCGCCGCTGCTGGTCGAGATTGAGGCCTGAGACTGCCCATTGAAGATACTTGCGCGAGAGCCCAGGCTCAGTCCACGGCGCAATATTCCACCACCACCATTTCCGCCCGCGAGACTTGCCCGTGCGCTAGCTGAGATGACCTCGATCGTTGCCGGGTCCTTGTCCAGCACCTTACAGATCGCGTCGACCCAGATGTCCATCTGCTCCTTCGAGTCGGCGCTCACGCTCAACACCCGGCCGTTGTCGAGCTGAATTTCCATCGAGTTGGAGCCGTCTTCGCCCAGCTGGATGTCGACCACCGAGCCTTCGCCCTTGGGATTATCGCCCGGATTCTCCTGGTACTGCAACTGGAAGCCGGTGAGCGTGAAGAAGCGCCTTTTCCACGCCGTCGAGCGCTGCCCGCGCTTGTACAGCCACCCTTCGCACAGGTTGGCCTCGTTGAACGTCTCACCGAGGAACGGCGCCTTCTGGTCCGCGTACGGATCGCCAAAGCACGGTGCCTTGCCGATGGCCTTCGCAATCGCCTGATCCCACGCCTCAATGTCGGCGAACGACTCCGCGGCAATGCGGAAAATGCGGTTGTTCTCAGAGAAGATGTCGAGCGCGAAAGGTTTGCCCGGATTAATATTGTAGTCGTTCACAGTCGCTTCGCCCAGCGGCGCTTCGTTCGCTTTGGCGTGGTACTTGATCACGCGCCCCGAGAGCATCATGTACCGCTTCTTCCACGTCTTGAAGTTCTGTCCTTCCTTGAAGAGCCACCCCTGCATGGTCACGTTGCTGCCCCTTTTGCCATTTGCGCTTCCGGAGCCATTCGCGCCGCTGCTGCTGCCATTGCCTCCGCCCAGCAGCTGCTCCTTGATCTTGGCGTACCACTCGGTGCTCTCCTGGTTCGTCTGGACCTGGATCTTCATCGACTGGTTCTTCAACTCGCCTTTGATGAGTAGGCCGTTGCTGAACTCAGGCGTGAACTCGACGGCCACGATCTTGAGCCGCCCTTTCTCGTCGATGCCCTTGCCACTGGGCGAGCGCTCGGCGAAGTAGATGAGCTCGCGGCCCTTGAGCACGAAGTACCGGCGCTTCCAACTCTTGATGATCGAGCCTTGCTTGGACGCCCAGCCGGCGTGGTCGCAGTACGAGCTCTTAGCCACGCGCGTGACCGCGATCACGGTGTTGGCCGTGCGATGAAGCCGTTGCTGCTGCTGCGAGTACGGTGCGGAAGACGTCGAAGCCATAGCTGGTATGTGTTGCTGTGGATGAGGTGGGCGGGTGGCTTGAGCTTCACGCGGCTTATTCCGCAATGACCCAGGCGCTCCAGCTGTTTTTTGTCTGTGTTTTATGTTGGGCACCTAATTTGGCAGACTGCTAGCGGGATAGCCGATGTGTTTACCCGACTATAATGACAACACGAATAAACAGTTTTATAAAAATATGATAAATTGCTTTAAATTTAAAATTTTACCTCTTTATAAGAACATATAGTCATTGTAGACAGGGTGCAATCAGGTGCAGTGTTTGTGTGAATTGGCTGAGACCAGCCAGAAACCAAAGTGACGGACTGACTGTTTGGAATCCAAAAGGCAGAAAGTGTCTGATATGTATGGCGCCTTTCCAGTCATGTTGCTTAAACTTTTGGACGCCTTCACGTCAGACGAGATTGAGATGCAAAAGGGCATGACACTGGATGCTAAGTGGTATATGAGGTCTCGAAAATCAGTAGCTGCTCTGATTATTGTGTGGCTCAGAAGGCCGCAAATGAGTGCGTGTGTGTGTGTGTGTGCCACCGGCTCAACGCCAGCCATAACGAAAAGGTTCAGCACCTGATTTAGCGTCTGGAAACACAATCACCTTCCTCGACATGATTGAAGGATCTGTTTCCCTCTCTCTTCAGTAAAGTATGGCTATTTCACTGTTCAAATCCGAGCCAAGCCAACCCTTTCAGTCAAACGTCAAAAGCAGTCTCTTAGTAAAATAACATCTTCAAATCTTCTATATTTGTAATTTTATTAAAATTTGGCTACATATTTAATACACACAATTATTTATACTATTCAAGAAATATCTTTTATGTAGACGTCTATATTCAATAATATCCAGAACACTGCTCTCATAAAGGGGAGCAAAAGAACAAAAGATCTATCCAAAGGAAAGCGCCACCTTCGTGCCCGCATCCGCCGTCTCCATCGTCCACCGACTACATCCAGAGCCAGAGCCATGGAGTTCATTGAGAAGGAGCAGGCCACGTACCCGGAGCTCGCCGCGCGCTACCAGACGCTCAAGGACCTGCACGTGCGCAAGTGAGTCGCACTCTGTGTCTCGTGATGGCGGCGGCGGTGGCCATCTTTCGATCCATTTTGGTATATGGTAACGAGTATTAATATTTGCTGCTGTGATTCTTGCTGTGTGTGTTGATGATCAGGTTGTACCATGAGCTGACGGGCGAGCTAGAGCTCTTCGTGAAGGACCCGACCACGCGAAAGCAGCCGCACAATCTGCCAAAGGTATGGAGTTTGTTTGCATTATGCTCTGCTGGACTCGCTCATGAGCCCTCGCTTATTATGTACTATTGCATTATGTAGCTCTACAAGGAGTTCATCAAGACGTTCCAGGACAAGCTCAATCAGGTGCGTCTGGTGATCATCGCGACGGAGATCAGCTCGCAGTTTGAGAGCCCGGCGCTCGCGCAGGAGTTCATGGAGCTCATCGCGGCGCAGCCGAGTGTCAAGGCGAACCACGAAGCCGCGCTGCTCTGCACGATGCAGATCGTGAAGCTCAAGCTACTGCGCGGGCCCGAGTTCTACGTGGAGGTCAAGAACGTGCTCGATGATTTTAAGCCCGCGGTCGAGGCGCTGGTCGGCGCCGAGCCGGTCGTGCACGCCGCCTACTACCGTGTCGCGTGCGCGTACTACGGTGCTGTGGGACCCGCCGACAAGTTCTACAAGAACGCGCTCATGTTTCTGGCGTACACGCAGTACGAAGACATCCCGGCGAAGGAGCGCTTCGATCTGGCCGTGGACATTAGCATCGCCGCGCTGACGGGCAACGGCGTGTTTAACTTTGGCGAAGTGGTGCGTGGGCAATGCAAATATCTCGGATACTGTGCTGCTATGTGCTAGAACTTACATGTCGATGGACTTCGTGGCTAATTGCGTAGATCGCGACGCCAATCCTGAAAGCGCTCGAGGGCACGAACAAGCAGTGGCTCTCGGACCTACTCCACGCATTCAACCGCGGCGACATTGACCAGTTCAACGACATTGTCGGCAAGAACCAGGCCGAGTTCAACGCACAGCCGGCGCTGAGCAGCAAGAAGGACTATGTGAAGGAGAAGGTTGCGCTGCTCGCACTCATGGTGCTCGTGTTCCAGCGCCCGTCCCACGAGCGGAATATCGCGTTCGTCGAGGTCGCCGAGGCCACGCGGCTGCCGCATGCACAGGTCGAGTGGCTCGTCATGCGCGCGCTCTCGTGCAAGCTCATCAAGGGCTCGATCGACCAGGTGGACGAGATCGTGCGCGTCTCGTGGGTGCAGCCGCGCGTGCTCGACAACTCGCAGCTCAAGGAGCTGATTAACCGCCTCGACGGCTGGGAGAAGAAGGTCAACTCGACGCTCCTGTACGTCGAAGAGCAGACTCCCGAGTTGTTCCAGTAAGCCTGTCATCGTTCCCTCGGTCAGCCTCCATCCACATCCACAGGAAGAAAACGATAAAGACAGAGAGAATGCAAGAGAGCCACGAGGTAAATGAACATGCACAAGCTTCAGTTTAATGCCTCTTTTCTATTGCGATGCCTGCATTTGACTAGGTCAATGTGAGTGTGCTGTCGAAGCCCATCAATACTCGTGGCTAACCCCCAATGTTCCAAGTCTTTCTGATCAATCGTACCACCGACAGGACTTCTTCCCATGAACGATGTGGTGTTGCTGCTGCTGGAAAGTGTCGTCGCTCGCTTTCTCGGGCGTGGGTTTGTCGTAGATCTTCAGACGCTCCTCGGATTCGTCCGACCACCACGGCGTGCGATACAGCTGCCACAAGCGACAATGTAAGACCATAATCAGCTTCATGAGTTGAGATCACCAATACTAACAACAACAGGCAGACGTACCGGACTGGAACCTTGCACGGAGATCGAGAGCGTGGCGCGCGCGTCTTCATTGTTGCGAATTTGCTGGACGATTTTCTAAAATGTGAGTGGTGAGAAAGAAAGAAGCCAATCGTGTGAGTTCAACTGTGAGCACAAGAGCTCGACCTCGAAGGCCACCGATTTAGCAAGCTTCTCCCTTACAGCGTTGTGCGCGAGCGTCTGCTGTTTGCGTGCGGCCTCACGCGCCTGATACCGTCGATCGAGCGCGTCCTGGTCGCGCACGATCTCCTTCCGGATCACGGCTTCTTCCGCGCGCCGGTCGTTCGAGTCGCTCAGGTGCTGCTGGATCTGCTCGAGATGCGATTTCTTGAGGTTCAAGAGCGCTCGCTTCTTTTCGGCTTTCATGAACTACGACCCCAAGAGATGCCAAA
Organism: Globisporangium alternatum; assembly: GCA_023334315.1. Taxonomy (NCBI): domain Eukaryota; phylum Oomycota; class Peronosporomycetes; order Pythiales; family Pythiaceae; genus Globisporangium; species Globisporangium alternatum. Next base: position 22,272 of record JAASGT010000343.1, on the reverse strand, counting down.
CAGGCAGAGATGAGCCACACAGCAAGCTTACAAGGAGCAAAAAGTTGAATCTCGCGCACTTCTTCGCGCTGGTGGCTTCGCATTCGGTACTTGAGATCTCTGTGCGCTTTCTCTATCATTTCCTCCATCTCACTCTGAAGAACAAAGTTGAAGAACGTCAGGTGGACGAGAATGAATTGGCGAGCTCTATTGCCAGACAGTAACTACTGAACCAAAACGCACCTGTATGCTCTCGAGCTCGCTTGGGTCCACGTGATCTCGAAACTGGTGCATGCAGCACTCCAAGAGCTGTTCACGCTTCTCGAGAAACACCTGCAGCTCCAAAGTAAGGGGTCACTACTAATTTTCATACCTGACAACCGGCCAATAGCAAGCAAATAGCTCACCTCCATGGCCTGAGGCGCCGAGAGGATCACGAGTTTGTCGAAGAAGCTCTTGGACATGGTCGCGACAGTGTTACGACGCCGCTCGAGTTCCATGGCGCCCAGTTGTGCCTCGCGCATCTGGCTGCGCTTCCAGAGCAAGAACTCCTGGTGGTCCTGGCCCACGATCGTCAGCTGCGCCTGCTCCCACTCCAGGTGCTCGACCAACACTTTCTCGTCCAGTTTGCGCTCCTTCTTGACCTGCTGCTTTAGTTTCATCTGTGTGCATGTGCAGATCCATTGACAAGTCCGGGTTGGCGACCAGCAAGCAAGGTTGAGTAGCTCAAATACGGAGACGCAACAACATCGCACCTGCTCAAGCTGGAAGCTCTTGACCTCGATCGCGCGCTCTCGCGCTTGATTGAGCTCCATCTCCTCGGCTCTCTTGGATCTAACAGCAAGCACATGAAGAGTCAGATCACTTAGATGCAGCTAACCATAGTCAAAGCGTTGAGCCTTTTGATACAAGTCGACGTACAAAGAGACCTCGAGTGCGATTTGCTGCTGGATCATGTTGTTCCCATGGTGGACACCTCGCTGCGTCTTTAGAACCACCGCAGACGACGCCGGCGAAGAAGTTAAAGCTGACGTTGACTGTGACGGCGCCAAGTAGTTTACAAACGACGAGCCAGCGCCAGACATCCGAAGTTGCTGGTCCTGCTGATTCTTCACGATACTGTCGCTATGTGAGGCCTCCGCCGGATTCGGGTCGCGCAGGTCGTGGAAACATCGGTCATTTGAGCGTCGCGTGGTCTTGAGTGGGGACAGGAATGCGGCGGGAGCAAGCTTCTTGGCTGGCGACACTATGCAATTGCCGCCTGTAGCAGCATGACTTGATCGACCAAGGAATTGCAGCTGCTTGGGATCAGGCAAAGATGGCAGACTCTGAGCTGCTCGCAGCGTATTGTTTCTGGGTTCCAAACCAAAGTGGATGCTGTGAGAGATCCCTTGTTACTGCGATATTCAACCGTGTCCCTGTTATTCATACCTGGGTGTCCTGCTCTCCTCGCGCTCGAGCAAATGCAGCAACCGTCTCCGCCGATGCTCGGTCTGACACCTGAACGAGGATCACGCGTGTCAACTTCGACGAACTTCACATCAAGTGCACGACGGATAGCTGCGTACCTCGCTTGGTTGCTGGGGCTGCTTCTCGTGGCTGCATCCATGACCTGCATCGTCCATGGAGGAGCGAGCGTGTGCCGCCAGAACCTTGTCAATTGGACTGAGAGGAAGTTGGATGATGACATGCGAGACGCGTGCTCAGACAGCCCACTCGTATTTATAATTAGGTTTGTAGGAGAGGTGTATTCTCGGCGGCACGAGGAGTGGATGGCAAACGAATTTCAATTGGAAATTGATTAGTTGTTCAAAATTATTCTTCCCGAGTCTTCACTTGCAAGTTGGCGAGCCCCAGTGCAACAGTTCACTTCCGATGGTGAAGCTGCCTGGCGTGTTGGCTCTCTCACTCTCGCATGGCTCTGGGTTGGATCTAGATACGCTTGACGGAACCACGCGTGGCGGTGGTGATGGTGGACAATGACGAAACACAGGCGTCACGCTCGAGGTGACGTTGCTGATGATGGTGGTGTTGGTGTTGAGGCTGCGGCAACTTCGTTCGTTGCTGAGCTGATGGTGGCGATCTGGCTTGCTTGTTGCTTGTTGGCTGGTGGTTGGTGGTCTTGGAGGCTGGACGCTTCCATGGTCAGCTGATGAGGCCGGCATTAATTTACTTCAAAACTTGGGGGTGGACAGGAACGAATACGGTTTGTGGCGGAGACGACGAATAGCCGCCCTAGTTGAAGATCGAGGCGCTTGGGCGGCCGGACATCGAGGTCGGCGACACGGTTGGGAACGCGCAGTGGGCTGAGAAGAACACAGGCATGCGGTGCGAGATGACGGGCTGCGCCGCGATCTCCTGCTCCTGCTGCTGCTGCTTGAGCGTCGCGTTCATGCGTGCACTGGAGAGCGACGGCGTGCGCGCGCCGCTGGACTCGGAGCCACAGAAGAAGAGGAACTGCGGGCGCTCGACGATGCTGCTGGTGCGCGAGTCGCGCACGGGCTCGATGAGTACCTGCGACGCGCTCGTGCGCATCTGGCGGGACGAACTGGAGCTCTTGTCTTCGAGCACGGCGATGAACGGGTTGGCCACGGGGCGGAACGCGGCCGTGGTCACGCCCGAGGAGCCGCGTGAGCGGCGGAAGAGACCACCGAGGCCGATCGATCGCATGAAGCCGCGCATTGTTAAGGTTGAGATGTGGTTGGAGTGTGCGGAGACTGAGGTACTCTGGAGCTGTCGAGTTGGGTTATGAGTAGAGAGAGAGCGTGTGCTGTCTGACGTCGGGTGGACCGACTTGACTTGTCGCGTGTGAACCGGAGCTGACTGGATGGATGGCCCCGTGCCGACTGTAGAGGGGAGTGTACGAGAAAGAACGCGCGCCGAAGCCAGCTGGTGTCAAGCATTGGCCGATTGCATGGATTTCTGGGTCGAAGCGACGTGGGATGGAGTGGCAGGTGAGTTCAGTTCATGCGTGATGCTGCCTTCTCCTTTGACATGTGATGCCTCTATAATATGATGTCAAGATAATTTCGTTGTTGAAAAGGATGTATACTTTGCAGAAATCTTGTGTCAATGTCCTTCTCAAAATGATAATGTGTATTTACAGGAACGGATCAAAACACCAGTATGATCACGTTCGACAGGAACATGCCACTGTGGTATTGAGACTCTACTGCGTGCAGTGCTCGTGACCCGCTCACTATGCCATTCTCCGGCCTCAAGAAAGCTCTGTCTACATATATATGGAAACGAACGCATACAGATAGACAGATGCCGTTATGCGTGTCTCCACATCATTGTCGATGCCGTCGCTATCGCATCTTCAAAAGCGAACACCCGCAATTTCAAATCGGCCACTCGCAACGACTGACAAAGGCCGCGCGCTTCTTCCATGTGTCGTTTGTTGAGTGAGCCGCTGTTCCCACACGACACAGGGATGAAGAAGGCATGTCAGTGCCACGCTTCAACAAACCAGCAGCGCTCAGTGACGAAGGCATTTGCGATCGCCAGCGCGTTGGAAATGGATGATCCGTTTGGTCGCTCCGTGAAATCTTCAGTCACCTTGGCTCATATCTGCCAAGGATCCACAAAGTCACGAAAGACGGACGACGAAGAGCCATGCGTCACAAAACACAACGCAGCCAGCCGAAAACATAGAAATCTCATTCATATATGTAGTTCGTAGGCACCCCCACGCAGAATTCCCGTTCTCGTTGTGATGGCTTCTCACTTTCGCTTGGCGCTGTCCGCTTGACGGTCACTCTTCACGTCTCTTCACTGCGCTCTCGGTTGCTCTTGGCGCCAAACAACGCTCTGGATCACAACATTTCGTTCGTTCGTTCATTCTGCAGCACCTCCATAGCCATTCACCGCGCGCCTGGTATTTCTTCACCCTGCGACACCTGTCCGCACGCGTTTATTCGTTCTAAAGCGCGTCAATGCCTCGGCCCTTCACGGGGTTCACGTTGATGAACGACGGTGCGCGCGTGCTCGCCATGCGCATGGGGCGCGGCTTCTCACGCGGCTTGGGGCGGGGCAGCATGGGCACGGCGTTGCGCGGCGAGAAGAAGACGGGGATCTGGTGCGAGATCTTGGGCGTCATCACGCGCGACGTGCGCTCCTCGCTCACGAGCTCCTCGTCCTCGCTGTACTCGGACGGCGCGGTCGACGACGAGAAGCTGAACGCGCCACCGCCACCACCTTCGCGGCCATTCTCGGACTTGGGCGTGTCGCACCCGCAGTAGAACATGAACTCGGTCTTCTTGATGGACGCCTCGTACTCCTGCTCGTAGCTCGCAGCGTCGAAGCTCGAGGTGGACGATACGTTCGTGGCCAGGCCGGCTGAGTACCGGTCCGCGCGGCCCGCGGTCATCGATTGCGACGACTGCGACTGGGAGCTGGGCGAGTGCGGGTTGAACCGCGGCCGGTGCGAGAATTCGACCTCGAGCGGGTTCGAGTGCGTCTTGCGCACCTTGTAGCTGCTGCTCTTGAACGGCTTGGTGAAAGCGCCCTTGATGCACTGCCAGCATCCGGAAGACGTCATCTCTGTACGGTACTGTAGCTGTAGCTTTTCAGGTAGGTGAGTCACGCGTGGCACGAATGGATGAACGGACGACTGGAGCCTGTGTTGTCTGCGCTGTTGGTCGGTCTCACGTACTACGCTCGTACAGCGAGCGCCTTTGGTAGTCGGTATCTCGCGCGGGGGCGGGATGTGCTTTACTTGGAGGTAAAGTCTTTAAATGCTAGTCGGTCGCCTGTGTGCGTTGAGCGCGTGCGCTGGCGCGGGCATCGCGACGGAGATGCGGCGGTGTGCTGAAGATGGAGCGTTCATGCTTTGCGTTGCGGCGGTCGCCATAGAACCAACTGAACGGGTGCGTAATTGGACTGGCCCTCTGATGGTCCCACCCTTGCTTTCGTCGCGTCGCCCATAATAGAGTGGTTTCATAATGTGTCTATTTAATGTCTTGTAATTTGTATAACATATTATGATTTGTTGTGGAATACTTTAAATAGTTGATAAGTGAATTGTAGTTCAGTAAATATGATATAAAAAATGGAATATTTATGAATTGGTTCTCACTGGCATTACCACGAGCTCATACTGATGTATACAGTCAATACAGTAAAGGATACATGTGTATAATTAACTACATCAACCTTGAAAACAAACCGAAGAGCACTGGCAGATTTGTGAAATCTTGCTAGCTGTCATTAGAGGTATCACTGGTGCTGGTGCAGCCACTTGAACTGGAAGCTGTAGTCCGCGCCAAAGTGCTCCAACGACGACTGCACCGTGAGCACGACCCAGAGAATCAATTTAGACTGCACCATGGACCACTGACGCTCCAGCACGAACGCAAGTTGATGGATCGACGAGATCTTCAGTTTCCGTCCCAAGAACCAGCTCAGCAGCAAAAACGACACGAGCTCCAGCAATCCGTACAACATAATGTTGCCGATGTTCTGCTTCAATTTGGTGTCGTCCACGTTCTTGAGCTGCGCGTAGTAAACGCGGTTGGGCAGGTGGCGCATGGCCAGCAGGTAGAGGCAGTAGAGCACCGGGATCATCACTTCGGTGTATTCGACGAGCACGAAGAACTCTGTCATGTGGAGTAGCTGGAGGGCGTCCTGTACTCGCTTTTTGTCCTTGACCTCGGTCTGTTGCACCTCGGGCTCTGCAATCGTGCCTGGCAGAAGAGCGTCGCTGACTGTGCTTGGAGGTATTGGAATACTCGGCGACTTGGTCGCTTTGTCAGCCTTTTGCTTTGGAACACTCTCCTTGCTCCCAGTCCAGCGAGACAGAGGAAGCTCAGGGCCGAGTGAGGCGCTGGGATGGTGGAGTTTGGGGCCTGAATGGACGAGAGCCTTAGAATTTGAGAGGCTTCTGTCGGCTTCGAGGGCCGAGAGCACGATTCGAAGCAACTGAGGCGAGGTGTCGACACATCTGCTGTCTCGAAGTGGCGAAACTCGTCGTTTCCAAGGCTTTATGGCAGCACTTCCAACAGCAAGACTGCTTGAGGCGATACTGGACTGGCTTGGGACTCTGAGGTTGGCCGTCCAGGATTCGGCCAGTCGAGTGAATCGCCGCAGCGACGTGCACGCATGGAAGCAATCCGCCACCATGAGTACGACGATCGTGTGCTTCGATGCCGCGTTCTGCATCGAGAACGCCACGTTGAGCGCGTGGAAGATTTCGACGTTGAAGATGATCATCTCGGGTCGGAAGTCCTCCACCTGCATCAAACTTCGGTTGATCCAGTTCTTGCATGCGAGCTTTAACACGGGCAGGAATAGGGCGAACACCGTCTGCTCTATCGACGACGCGAGGTTGTTGAACGCGTAACTGAAGAGCGCGTAGATGTACAGCAGCGACACTTGTTTCATCACGAGCGTGAAGTAATTGAAGAGCTCGCCGCGTACCTCGCGGTTCTCTTTCAGGAATTTCCCCCAGACGGCGTAGATGCAGACCGCGAAGATGCCACACGTGATCGGTGACCCAAACGCAATGGAGAACGGCAGCGGGTACGCGACCAGATACGACGCCCAGATCGTCAATGCGACAACCAACGAAGCCACCACGAATGGGATCCACAGAATTTGTGCTGAGGTTATGGGCAGGCGCGTGACGATGAGCCGCAGCTGGACCGTGATCGTGAGGTACACGATCGTGGACATCACCAGCGCACGCAGCCAAAACGACTGACTGTGTTCCAGCCCCAGACTCGGCGGCTGGAGTGGGATCGCATCAATGAGCGTGACGATAGCGAGGCACGGCAGCGGCGTGAGTAGAACAACCGTCCAGGCTCGGGCCAGCGAAGTCGAGCTCTGGTAGTCGTGGAACTGACGAAGGCGCTCGAGCGAGTACTTGCCCTGGCGCTCGACCTGGAGAGCGGCCCACATGGCTGTCAGCCTGTGCCAGGTACGCAGCAAGCTCGCCATCGGTAGGGCTTGAGCTGGTCGCACGTCTCAATTGCGCTCGCGGAGCTAGTGGTCGCAATGCAAAGGCGAGTCCCTGGCATCCACCTCAGGAAGTTTAAACAGTGTGAGCGGACGGCAAGCGCACAGCTTTACTCGTGACACTTGGAGGTAAATTTAGTGCTAGGGCATAACAGAATTAGTACGAGGAGTACGCGCCTTTCGATTCGTTGTTCGAGGCACATCTCGCACATCACGAGGCTGCACATACCTTTGGAAGATGAGTCGCCTTCTAGAGGTCTGGATGGATAGTGTTGTCTGCGGTCCGACGTCCTCTCGTCTGTCTGGAGAAACAAAACACACAAACACACACACATGTGACTCGAAAACTGGTTTACTTACTGAAAAAATGTTGGACTCTTGCTTGCACAACGGTATTCTTTTGCTACTTGCTACTACTTGCTCTCTTTCTTTGCTAATATAAATCATAATAACTCTATCAATACTCCATGATGATCCCCTTCTTCTCCTCCGTTCCCACCTCCCACGCCCGCTTGTAGTCTCTTGTCCTCGCTTGTCTTCGTATCCTCCGTCCTCTCGCATTCTCCTCCTTCATCGTCACTGGCTCAGAAGGCCACGCCGTCGACCCAGAGCGTCGGCTCGGCCTTCTCATCCTCGTCATTCCTCTGTGGGGTTGCCACTGGCTTCTCCTCGTCCTCCTGGCCGTCGTAGTAGTCTGCTGGATCTCTGCCGGGGCCGCCGCCACTGCTGCGTCTGCTGCCATCCATCGAAAGCACACCACACTTGTTTAGACCCGAGTTGTTGATTGTTGTGCGGTTGCTCGCTCGCGTGCTTGCACTTGTTTGCTGCCTTGTTTCTTGTTTGTTTCTTGTGTGCGTCGTTGTTGTTGTTTAGCCCACACATGAAACAGCAACAACAACAGCAGCAGCAGCACACCAACATAACAAACAAGCACAAGCGTAACAAGCAACACGAGCAGGGGATGCAGATTGCGGGAGGGATTGTTTCCTTACAGCTCGTATTCGCGCGGGTCTGTGAGGATGCTGCTGCGGCGCAGCGCCGACTGTTCCTTGGGCGGTGAGAAGAACACGGGCATGTGCAGCGTGAGCGACGGTCGGATGGCGTTGTAGTCGATCTCCACGACCGTCGAGTGCACCTTCTCGGGCTTGAACGAGTTGTCCTCGGCTGAGCCCGGGTAGAACAGGAACTGGTACTGGTACTGCTCCTCGTCGCTGTCGGACGGCGCCGTGGCCACCGAGTCCTTCGAGCCGTCGTCGTACGACGACGATACGCTCGACTTCTTGCGGAACGGGTTGCGCACCATCACGCTCTTGCCTTTGTTAAAGCTGCTGTTCGTGTTGCGGCTGGCGCGCACCACCTCCTCGGACGAGATCGCCCGCAGCGCCGAGTCGCTGGTCGGCTGACTGCTGTTGTTCTGGTTGTGCTGCTGCTGCTGCTGTTGTGGGAGCGACGCTGACATGCTCGGGCGCACCTGCTGCGAGAGCGACTCGCGCGACTCGGACTCGCGGCCGCTGCGGCGATGGAACATGCCGCCGATCGCGCGCATGAAGCCGCGCGTCTTGACGGCGCCGCTATGGTCCTCAGTGTGCTCGGCTGCGGACGAGGCAGTCATGGTGTCAGCTGTGTCGATGGTTCTGCACGTGGTGAACTGCGGGGACGTCGAACGCGGCGAGCGGTTCGATCACACGGGACGACAGGCGAGTGAGGAGGGGAAGATCGCTTGCGACGCAGCTGCTGCTGGGGCAAAGAAGGCGTGGGGAAGGAGCTGCTTGTGCTTGTGCCAGCCTTCATGGACAAAGCAGCGCAGGCGCTCGAGAGAAGGGGAGCGCTGGCCCATGCGGAGGAGATGAGGCATCGTCAGTGGGTGGATTTCGTGGGCGTTGATTTGTTTGCCACATGGCCATTCTTTCCTGTGCAGCACATGGGAAGGTAGTTCGTCTGATTGTGACAGTACACTGTGTCTTTGCACAAGTTTAACTTCGAGATCTTGATTGTGACGTTAGAGATGAAGATACACTTTAGCAGATATGTTGCGATCCTAATTTAGAGATTCTTGCAAATGAAAATGGTTGAAATGGAAGCTTATTCTGAACATTTTGGGAGCATTTCGTTTAGATTTGAGTTGTTATGAACAATGAGATTGATAAAATATTCATTCGCCTTTGTCCATTGTGTGTGGTGAAATGTCTCCAGTCAGTCAGTTCGCCACAGAAACTCTCTCTATCTTTCCTTATCCCATGCTGTTTTACTGAAGCCACACAACGCGATGACCAGCTCAACAAACATACAACAGCAGCTTTCAAACTTGAACAGCTGGCGCTGGAAATACTCTCTGAAAAGCACAACGTGTGACCACACGATGATCAGCAAAGCGAGTTGCGGTATCGCGAGTGTAACACACAAATAAACACGTTTGTTTCTCAGCAGACGCGCGCAAGCACGCAAAACAAGCAAGCACGCAACACTTGCATTTGCTTGTTGCGCTTTCTATCACTTGCATTGTTGTCTGTTGTCTGCAAAATGCCAAACATGATCAAGCGTTTCGACTTGTCCTGTCTCTTTCTCAAATGGGTCAGCTCGAGATGTGCAAGAGATGTGCGAAGGAAACGCCAGAAGATTGCCATTTTTACCTTATATAACAGCTATGCAATGTGTTCGAATTGTAAAAAGGATTATAATAACTGTAGACACTATGAACTTTTTATAAAGGTTTAAGTTAGGTATAGAGAAGAATACATTGTTTCTTCAATCTGCGAAAAGTGCAGGTCTTTTTTCAAGTTGGCTTCAGTCCTCTCAAAAGAACAACCGCGGAACAAATGGCGATCCGATTGGCGACACAACAGTCAAAGGTCTTGGACTCAAAGGCTGCAGCATTCGTTTACTTGTGCATGCGCGCGCGTGTGTGTCCTCATGTGCACACATTCATAAAGGTAACGAAGGCAATGAGGTTGGTTGGTGTCCTGTTCATTCGATTGATTTCCGTGTGACTGTCCACTTCCGATGGTGGACAGGCTGGTTAATCATTTCGAGCTGTGTGCATGAAGAAGAATGCCATCACTCTCGCTCGCATTCTCTTCTCTCCGATTCTCATGCTGCAATTGCTTGGTGTGGACAGGATGGCTGAGCGTTGGTTGGCTGGCTGGTGGAAAACAAATACTCACCAGGTGCTACTTGCTGCTGGTGATCGACGCTTGGTTGTGGTAGTGATGTGCATCCAATGGGCTTCGTTCGCGAATTGGGCTTCTGGTGGGTTATAATCATGGTGGGCGGGTGAGACGCTGGCCGTGTGTGTCTTACTCACAGGATCCACGTCACACGAAGGCCCACGCCTTCGGGCTGTGAGCTCTCTCTCTGTACGCTCATCTGGTGTTGATGTTGGACACAGCATTGGCGAATCTTCGTTCGATGTCGCCGCTGCTCGTCGTCCTGTTGGAATAAATGGTTGTCTTGTGCTGGTAGGGGCTGACTTGCATATTTGCTCGCCTGATCAAGCGTTTCTGTCTTTGCAGATGGTCGCCTCCCTTGTGGACGGTAGGGAATTGCTGTTGTTCGTGTGCCTGCTGCTCTAAATGTGCACTTCCATTCGCGGCTCGAATGGTCGCGGCATGTTGCGCACGAGCGTCGGGTTAATCTTGATGGACATGGTGCACGACCCCTCTTTCATGAAGTCAGTCGAAGTCTGGCTGCTGTAGTCAATGGTGCTTGGCTGGAATAGGCGGCGATGGCCGACTTCGAGCTCGTTCAGGTTGACGTCGTCAGCACTTCCTCCGAAGAACAGGAATTCCATGCGCGGCGGCTTCCCTCGCGATCGCGAGAGTGATAACGCTGAGTCGCTGCGCTGTCGTCCGTACTGCGTCAATGACGAGGATAAAAACTCCGATGCTCGCTGGTGGTGGCGCCATTTGGACTCGGCGGCCTCCATGTCGAAGTGGTAACTCTCCGACTGTCGCGAGATGCTGTAGCTCGTGTGGAGATCGCTGACATCCATGGGTGAAGTGGCGACCTGCTCGAAAAACTCGTCAGCTCGCGCGTATTGTTTCGCTCGCTTCCGGTTGAGCTTCTCGAGCTTCTTGAGCTTCTTCTCCTCGGATCGGATCACGCGGGCTACGGATTTGCGCAGCTTCTTCTCCTCCCTGTGCGTCAGCTGCTGAGCTGGTCCCGGTTCCCCAGGTCCCCCGCCTCCTCCTTCGTCACGAGCGCTAGAGTACCGTGTCGGAATCAACTCGGAGCCGCGTCCTTCGAGAAACGCCATGGAGAGCGCCTGCGCGCGCTCCATCATCGTTGATCGCGAGTCGTGCGATACAGACTTGCGGCCTTGGTTCTGTAGCTCTTCGAGGATCAAACGCTGCACGAGCAGTCGGCCCTCGACTCCCTCCTGGCGCACGAGCGACGACGAGCGGGACGCCGACTTGCGCAGGTCCATGCTGTTACTGCTGCTGTTCAAGCCCCAGTCGAGCGAGACGGGCTCGTTCTCCGGGATGTGGATCATGGTCTTGCGGCGGTTGCGCGCGTTCGCAGTGCTCTCGGGCGTGGCATTCGTGACGCTCGAGCGCTCGACAACTGACTGGGGGTTTGCGACTGACGCTGCTGTGGTGGTGGTACTTCTGTGCACCATCATGGACGGTCGGTGGAAGACGCGAGACATGCGAATCGAGAGCCGCGAACGGCGGCCAGGCACGTGGTGGCGCGAGCGCAGCCCAAAGAAGCGCAGGATGCGCGCCAGGTTCATACTAATTCTGTGTTTCTCGCCTGTGTTGTGTGTGCGCGTGAGGTGGCGAATGCGGGAATGAAGAGCTCTTTGTTTACGTTGCTGCTTGTGCTCGTTTGTGTGAATTGTTGAAGAGTGGGTGGGTGGTGGCGTGCGTTGTCTTGCGAGAAGAGCGAAGGGGGTAAAGCAAAATGCGTTTCGGTCTAAGGACACGCAAAAGAAAAAGTGAAACAAACATTCGGTGCAAGGCTTGTTTGTTTGCTTGCTTTGTTGGGACTTGCACGATGGTTTCTAAGCGCACTTGCTGAGAGAAAAATCACGCAAGTTCTTGGGGGAAAAGGATGAATAGATCAGTCAAGATGTCATGCCTGAAGTAGATGTTCGCTCGACTGGACGGACGCGGCCGCAGATATTCAGTCCGTAACTTGCTGGAAGTTGCTTGTGTTGCACCCATCTTCGAGATAGATGGTCGATTTCATTCGAGCAGCAAGTGTTTGCGAGTCTTGTTTGTGCTGCAAGGACAATCTTGTGGAGCGGAGCAACTCAACAAGTTCACTTCAACATGCGTCGTCTGCACCTGATTTTTTTGCTCCTTTATTTCGCACAGAGCAGATGTGACGCACCTCTACGACCAGCTGCTTCATTGGCTGTTGTGTCGCGAGCCAATTTTTGGGGACGCGCCAACCGAACAACACAAGACTTGCACCAACAACACGTGCGTGTTTGCTTGCTGTAACTTGCGATCTGCCTCATGCGGGAACGCCTTTCAATATGGAACATGGAGGCGCGAACTGCCTCTCGATTGTACTCATTTCCATGTTCTTTCTGCGCAATTCATAGACACCTCGACTGGGAAACAGTCCTGGGCGCTGCGCGTTTGTACTAACAACGCATGTCCACGCAGCATGTCTGCGGTCATCAACATCCTGCACCTGTTCATCTGGAGTGCTCAAGGAACTCCACCTTCGGTCGAGTTCATGTGTGGGTGAAGGCTCGACCAGGAGGATTCAGGATTTTCTTGCTGTCTATAGTCGGCAGCAAAGTGGACTGCTCTCCGTGTGTATTCACTTTAGCAGTAAATACACCCTCGACAACTTCTTACCACAACACCAACAAGCAGTTACGCAACTCATAACATTACCACGCAGCACCATCATCATCGGCAGCGGGCGCTCGAAGATGCGGCTCGGCGAGAAAGTCGGTGACGATCGTCGCGACCCTAGAGAAGCACTCGCACTGCGACGACTGGTAGCGATAGGATGCGTCCTTGGCGCTCTCCAGCACGTCGTTCACGAACAGCGCGAGTCGGTGGTGTCGACGCCACAATTTGTCGAGCAGCACGCGCTCGAGGCTCTCGCCACAGCGCGAGCGCTTCGCTAGCAGGTGCAGCAGCGGGTGACGCGACGGGAACGGGCCGAAGGTCGCCACCCACTGGATCTTGTTGCAGTACCAGCACCACTTGAGGTGGTGGCGATCGTTCTCTTCGATAGCATTGAGCACGCGTGTGCGCAGCTCGCGGAACGCCGAGTAGCGGTACGTGATCTGGTACTGAGCCAGCGGCTTGGAACTTGCGCTTGCGTGCTTGTTCTTGTTCTTGCTCGCTCTGCTGCTACTGCTGTTGTTGCGCTCGGTGACGTTGCTCGAGTCTGTATGACTATAGGGCGGCGGCTGTGGTGCGATCGAGCGCGGCGACGTGCTGCTGTTGACACTCACAGCGGTGTCTCTGTTGAGGAAGTGCCCGTCGATGAACTCGGCGCTCATGCGGACATTGGGGATCCCCGTTTGGTACGACTCGAGAGACACCTTGAGCACGTACATCCTCGCGCCGTCTTCCCCACGCACGTAGTTGGCGGGGATCTCCACGCGCTGGAACTGGTTGAGCGCCACTGCGTTTTTCGTGGAGCACGACATGCGCGACAGGCGCTGCTGCTGTTGCGTTAGGGACGGTGCCTCACTGGTATTGGACACTACACGCTCGCGATGTGGTCGTGGTGCTGACGCGGCTGGTGGTGGAGACGCTTGTGCATTGTTACTTGCACTGCGACTGCGGTGGCTCAAGTCGCTATGGAGCGTCGTTCTCGTAGCCATGTTGCTGCCCTGTTCGTCCGTCCTTCGTGGTCCCACTTGTGTTGTTTGTTGCGTGGTGTCGCTTGTTGTTTGCTTGTGCGGCCGCGCGGGTGTTGCTTCTTCCACAACCACGGCATGTTGAAGTGACGACTAAAATTGTCGAAAATTCGTGGCTCGTACTTAAAAGGAAACAAAGATGCGTCTTTTTGATACGCATGCGACCAGCTTGTCATCGACCTACTATGTGTGTATGTGTGTATGTGTGTGTGCTGGCGCTCGTTTGAGAGATTGCATCTGCTTGGCATCTGCGTACACCAGCACAAGAACTTCCGACAAGCGTCTGTACTCTGTGCACTACTGCCATGCGCTTGTGGACGCTCGCCTCAAGCTTGTACAATATATTAATGGTACTTTGGATAGTCATACCGCAAATGAAATTTGTGAGCCGAGGCGAGGAGCAGAGCGCTCGCTCGATACAGAGTGCGCACACTAGTGCGTGATCTCGACGGCAGCGACCATGCCGCCGTCCGAGTGGCCCAGCACGTGACAGTGTGCCACGATCTTGCCGATGTAGTCCACGGGCCGAAAGCGGATCGTGACGTTCCCGGGGGTCGGCACGGAGATGACGTCGCGCCAGTCGCCGATGTTGTACTCCACACCCTCGCCGTGGCTCATCGCGACGATCTGGAACGCGTTCGTGTGCAGGTGGAACGGGTGGTTGGCCTTGGCGACCGAGCCGTCCACGAGCTGCTTGTTCACCACGACCCACTCCTGCACGATACCCAGCGGCATGTCGCGGATGCTAGTGCCGTCGAACTCCTTACCGTTGACGAAGTAGTTCTTGTACGTGAAGCCATCTTTCTTGGTCTTGCCGCCCATCGTGAACTCAAACGCGAAGGGCTCGCGGTCCATGAGCTCCCGGTCCATGTCGCTGAGCTCCAGCAGACTCGCGTGCGTGTCGTAGAGCGACGACGGCGCTGGGATTCTCGTGATCGGCTTCATCTCGAGCGACTCGCCCTTGACGTGGACCATCGCAACCACACCGGCGTACACGTCCGTGGTCGTACCGAGGAAGCCGTCGAGCGACCGATCGCGCACGGACTGCAGCGGCCGCAGCGACTCGAGCTGCGCGCTGTTGGGCTCGCAGTTGAAGACCACGTCCGCGCGACTGCCCGTGGACAGCAAGAGCGTCGTGATGGCCCGCGGCTCGGTCAAGTAGATGCCGTCGGTGGCCGCGAGCGTCATGGAGCACCCGGGCACCGATAGCTGCAGCGCGCAGACGCCGCCGGCGTTCACGAACCGCAGAATGCGGTTCTCGCGCGGCTGGAGCTCGATCTTTGGGATGTACTGACCGTTCACAGTGAAGTAGTCGGTGACTGGTGGACCCGAGCCCGATGGGTACCGGTCCTGCAGCTCTGTGGCCATCTCGATGTCGATCGACGGCTGCATCTGGTGCACGTCCGGGTACAGCTCGCGCATGGCGTCATCGAGCGCCGCCTTCATCGTGTACTTGAGTCGCAGCGCCAGGCGGCTGCGCGAGGCCTCGGCGACCGCGACGGCCGAGCTGCCGAGCCCGCCAGAGAAGCGGAACTCCTGCATGACCATCACGTGCTGCTTCAGACCGCGGTACTCGACTGGCATCTCCCGCTCGTCTTCGTCACTAGGGTCCACGAAGAGCGCGCCGGCCATGCCGCCGCCCATCTGCGCAAACACCGAGCCGTGGTAGTGCGGGTGGTAGTGAAAGAGTCCGCGTGGGTGGTTCTTTGGCACGTGGATCTGCGTCAACGCGGTCTCGCCGGGCGACACGACGCGGAAGATGTTGTCCTCGATGCCCGTCGGGTCCACGTGCATGCCGTGCACGTGAATGTTGGTCGTGTTCGGGTTGTGGTTCGTGTTCATGGTCCATGGCCCGGGCACGTTCGCCTCGAGGCCGTTCACGAGCTGGATGTTGATCGTGTCGCCTGCCTTGACGCGAAGCGTCGGGCCCGGGACGCTGCCTTCGTACGCGCGCGTCCAGAAGGAGATCGGGCCGTCCTCGAAGTGCAGCGCGCCCACGTGCAGCGTCGTGTTGAGCTCACCGCTGACGGCCACGCGCTCCTCGGGCTCCTTGAACGCGGCGAGCTCCGTCACCAGTGACTGCAATAGAGCCAACCGTTTTGTCCTGTCGCCGTCGATCGCAGCGAGCGGGAAGCCGTTCGCAGCAGGAGCGGCATCCTGGTGGAGGTGGTGGCGAGCGCGCGAGACGTAGACCGTCGTGGTGCCCAGAAGCAGCACTGCGAGCACGGCGGCGCCGATGCCGAGCGACCGCGCGACCTGCGAGCGTACGTGCTTGGACTGATGCACCTTCATCTTGGCGTCGTCGTCACCGGCCGGTGCATTACTGCTCGATAGCGGCTGCAGCTCGCGCGGCTGCATGCTGCCGTAGTAGTCGTTCGTCTTGGGCATCTCGATCGCTGTCTCCTGCTGACTTGCGCTGCTACAAGTGTCGTCGTCGTCTGTTGCTGCGTTGGTCGGCGTCCGATTAGCAACTGACGCGCGCTTGCGGCTGCAGCTGTTGGTCGCTCGTGGCTGGTCGAAGGCACGCTCTCCAGTGAAGTTCGCGATTGAGCTTGAAGTCGAAGACAGTGGGCCATCAGGGCATCTCCACTTCGCTGATCTTGCTTGCCTATCAAGATCAACATCAAAGGCTGGCTTCGTGTGGTCCACGCTGCCACCGACCGTTTCAGGTGGAACATTCATTTCCGACTCGAATGGAATCTCCAGCTAGTCGAAGCACGAGGAAGAACACGAGCGAAGCGCGTGACGATCGATCGAGCTGTTTCAGGTTTCTCGTGGTGATCTCGTCCTACGATCTTCCGCAGGCACACAATGAACACGGGCGAACGAATGAATGAACTCGAGAGGGATTAGTTTCTGGGCGCGTGGATGTTGTTAAACGGCGCAGGACGCTCTTCAGTCGGAGGGTAGCGCGGCGGCGCTTACTGAGTGACTGGCTGCTTGTGGACGAAGCGTGGTGGAAACGCAAATGCGGGGCTGCGATGATAAAAGTCGAGCCGGCCGCGCGAGTCTGCGGAGAGCGCTTCGTGTTTGTGCAGCCACACACATAGACAAGAAGTGTCAACACGCAGAAGCCAGTTCTTGCAGCTCCAACACTTGGCTGTATTGCCGGCGGCTGGAACAAACACATTAGAAGCCCATCAGTGTTTTGATTGACTTGGATGTCAAGTGACGGAAGATCTCTCTCTGCTATCACTACTGGCTGTGCAGCTCTTGAATCAAATCAAGTTGTTTTTAAATATGGTGTTACTTTGCCACTCGTCTGTCGTGGTCCTTTAATTCTTGGCGCGACGACATATTGGTGCTGCTCTTTCTTCTCCTGCTCGGGGCAAACATGAAAATGAAAACTATGTTAAGACGGAGCAATACTTCGTCAAGGCTAGCACAAGGGTCTCCCTGTTTCTCTCTCTCTCAACGAGCCAGCCACCTCTCAGCAGCAGCCTCAGGAGAAAAAGTTCTCGCCCGTCTGCTCGTTCAGGAAGCGCTTCATGAGCACGGGCACCTGGTGGTAGCCGTGCAGCGAGCGCGCGCAGTGCACGTGGTCGTCGCGCGCCGTGAAGAGCAGATCGTTAATGAATTTGCCCAAAATTTCCTTGCGCTTCTCCGTGTTCGTCGTGAACTTGACTTTCAGATTCGGCTGCGCGTTGCTCTCCATGAAGAACTTGGTCAACGAGCCGCAGTAAACGCACGCGCGGCCGCGCCGGTGCCGCTTGCGCGCGATCTGCCACACGTTCGAGCGCAGCCGCGCGAAGCTCGAGTACCGGTGCTCGATCTGGTAGTCGGGCTCGCGCGCCTGCTGGTTCGAGCCGCCGCGCTGGAGTGGATGCTGGAGCTTGCTATGATTCACTGCTGTCTGGCCCTGTTGTTGTTGTTGCACTGGAGCCGGTGCGGACGACCGCCGCCGCGTCGTTGGGAGCCCGTTTTGCTGGCGGTAGCGGTACACGTCGAGCACGTAGTAGACCACGTCGTCCTCGCGCGTCACGACGCTATTGATCTCAATGTACTCAATGCGGCTGAGAAAGTGCTGGATCTCGGTTGCGCGCGGCACGTGCTGCGGCACGACGACCACGGGAAAGAGCAGCGGCGTCTGAATGGTGCGCACGGTGTCAGTCGACAGCGGCGGCAGTATCAATGGCCCTCCACTCGACTTGCTGTGGTTGCTGTTCGAATGCGAGTGTGATGACGAATGAGACGACGACGGGTACTGCAGCAGCACGAGGCTCGACGTGATGCTGCTGGGTGCGCGCGCATTGCTGTTGTTGTTACTGCCGCTGTTACTCGCATAGCTCGCTTCGCAGTCGATCACCAACAGCTCCTTCCCATATTCGTCGCCATCCGCACTGTCGCACTCATCCATGACGAAGAACTCACCTTCCTGGGACTGCTCGAGTTCTTCGTCGTCGTCGGGATCGGCGCGGAACGAGCACTGTGCTCGTGCGCTCAGCTTCCTGTCGCGATTGCTACTGCTGTTAGAGGAGTAGGCGGTCGTGGGCATGTTGCGGTCCTCTTTCTTCTCGTCCTTGCGGCTGCGGTCGTTGAACGAGTGAGAAGCGAGCTCGGGCGCGAACGACCGTGTCCCTCCAGCTTCTTCTGCTGTTCTTGGTGTGTTGCTGTGTTGATTGATGCTTATGCGGCCGAGTTGTCTCAAATGCAAAAAGGAAAAAATGAGACCCACAATTCAAAAAAGACTCGCACCTTCAAAGAAAGAGAGGATCGAAGATATCAGATTCACAAGACACCCTCTATCGCTGTGCTACATCAGCATTTCAAATAAACTTAATTGTTTATGGAAACCCCCTTTATCATGGTATATGCTATTTTTAGACTGAAATGGGGTTCTTTAACGCGTTATGGGAGGGGCAACGACCCAATAGTCAGCCAAAGTCGGTGTTCACATGCTGAACTCACACCACCGAACAATGGCCAGTGTCCGTTCATTTGTTGGCGCTGCTAAGTCCATTGCTATTGACGCTGTAGTGGCGGATACGCACTGACGATACGCACCAGCTCCCCCACTGCCACCTGAAGCTCTCATCTCTGCTCAGTGTACCTTCCGACTGGAGCGCTTCGCGTGTCGCGTGCCTTCTCTCAGCTCCTCACAAAGCGGCGATAGCCTCGCTCGCTTGCTCGCATGGATCGCATAGCCTGGCTGGTACAGTCGCCGCACACCTATCTATTGCATGCGTTGCAGCCGGAAGAAGGCGTGTAGGATTGTCGCAATCTCACTGTGCGCAGAGCACATTGGCGCCGGCACGGGACTCTCAGATGTCGAGCTCCCAGCAGCGCCAATTTCTCGACCTTCGCTGCCAACGTTTACTGGTAATCGCTGAGGCGGGAACACCGGCGCGGACTTGGCCAGGCGCACGAAGTGCATCAGACTGCTGCCGAGCACGCCTCTGCGGATCACGCACATGCTCGAGAGCACCGACGTCTCCAGCAGCGGCGGCCGCTCCCAGCACTGCGCCACGTACGCGCGCACCTCGCTGCAATAGGCGCACACCAGCGGATTCGCTTTATTCTCGTGGTACTCTTCTTCCTCGTGACGGCCACGACGCACGCAGAACGCGAGTATCTTGCGCAGTCGCCGGAAGTCGTCAAAGGGCCGCGTCAGCTCGTGAACACGCTGCTGCTGAAGCTGGCGAGTCCCCGTGCAGATAACGACCACTGTAGACTTTCCGAGCACCAGCTGCTGCTGTTGTTGCGGTTGCTGCTGTTGTGCTGGAGCTTCACGCTGCAGAGATGCGAGCGCGAGCCTCAGCGTCACGAGCGTCACGCTCTCGCGCTCGTTCTCGACCGTCGCGGATACTTGGAGCCTCTCAATGCGATCCAGCGTTCGCGTTGCGTCCTCACAACGCGTTATCGTCAACGTTTGGCTAACCCTGCTGGTGCTGAAGCTCAGGCTCAAGCTGCTTCGGCTACTACTTGTCTCCGTTGATCGCTGGGAATGGGGCAATAGCAGCGCAGCCGCAAAGTCCACGCCGCTCTTCTCGAGTGCGCGCAGGAACTTCTCGCGCTTGCTCCACTTCCGGCGCGTCTTGACGCTCTGCACCACGCTGCGCAGCAGGTGACCGATCGACGAGCCATGTAGCGGTGATGATGGCACTGCGAAGGGCGTCACAGTCTCGCGTGTGCTGCTGCTGGTGACTGTGGTGGTGCCGTAGCTGGTCTTCATGGCGCTCTATCTCGTCGAGGTCTTGTGTAATTCTCTGCTTCTCTTGCTTTCTCCATCGACTGCGGCTTTCTTCGGCCGGCCCCATCACTCACGTGCCAGTCCATCATCATCATGATCAGCTTCACACAAATCTGGCAATGTGTACCACAACAAGTGGTAGAATCCCAGCGAAATCTTGAGGTACAAGCAAATTTACCCATTTCGGCATTGGCTCAACTCCCCATCCACGACCACAGAGCGAGGCTTGACCGTAGGCGATGAATGGCCACACATTCGTCGTTAGGCTTGTGCACAGTGCTCACAAGATGATAGATAGATTGACTGACTCGCAAGTGAGTGTGCCAGAATCCAGCCGTCTGTCATCACGGCAAGATATCCAGCCATGGAGCCACGTGCCATCAGCAACTCATTTCGACATTGACAGCCTTCACAACAAGCCCACGTCCTACACAGTACTACGAGATTCAAGCGAGAGAGAGAATGGTCACGCACCTCGCGCACCGACTGCCCTGGGCGTCGCTCAGCGACGTCGTGAAGTACCGATGCACGCTTACCAAGGGCAAACAAGTGATCACCATCGACTCCGAGACCAAGCAGAAGCACGAGAAGGACATCGCTCACTTTGCTCGTCGTCTGGTCGATGCGATCAAGGAGTTCGCAGCGTCAGACGCGTCGCCACTGGACGAGCGGGAACCCTACAACGACAGCCAATGGGGAGCCACCGAGTACAATCCTGGCGCATGGGGCTCTTCAATGGTGTGGTGCTCGGGTACTTTGAGATCAATCTGATCCTCATGGACCCGACGGTCTTCGTTCCGATCCTTCCGCGCGGCAGAAGCGAATGGTGGTGGACTTGCGAAGTGTGCGATGAGCACCCCGGGTGGCTCGCGACACACCTCGCACAAGCGCTTGAGAACCGACGACATTTCAAACCGTTGACTGCCGAGATGCTCCAAGTGCTAAGGAACCACGCAGCGATGCTCTTCCGAACCATGCATAGCATCAAAGGCGAGAACAGGGCGCTCAATCCTGAACAGATCGCGGACTTGCTCTCTGGGTACTCCAAGTGTCTAGGCACCGGGTATAATCTCTACTTTGAATCCAGGTACTTCGAAAGCAAACATTTACAATGCATAGTGAACCTTATTAACTAAACACTACTTTGTTTAGCAAACGAAGTAGAGAAGCTCCTGGACGATAAACTCCGGGTCGAGGAGCTTGTTGTCGTCGCCACTGATGCGGTACATGCACCGGAAGAGCAGTGCGCAGTGGTCTCTGATGATCTGCATCACCTCAGCTGTGAGTGGCTTGAAGTGTCTTCGGTCGTCAAACACCTGGCGGATGTGGTCGGCCAGCCATGGCGGGTGACCGCCGTCACAGGCGCCACAGAGCACATCCATGCACCACGTGCGCCGCTGCTCGCGGTTGAGCACCATCGGCATGAACACTTGCGGGTCCGAGAGGATCAGGTTGAGCTCAAAGTAGCCGAGCAGGAGACTGTGACGGTAGCCCATCCAGGCGCCTCGGCTTTCAGGAATAACGTCAGGCCACGTGCTGGGGTCGTACCGCTCGCGCTCCTCGTCCGTCGGGTTGTCACTCGCGGCGAACTCTTTGAGCGCGTCCGTGAAGCAGCGCGCAAAGTGCTCAATGACCTTCTTGTACTGGAGCTGCTGGAGGTCTCTGGTCGCGGATGAGGCTTGCGGATATCGCTGTCTGTAGACGTCGCCGATGGACGTCCACGGTAGTTTGTGCGCGAGGTGGGTCGCCATGACGAAAGAGTAGCTAGTTCTCACGAGATTCTCGCTGGCGGCTTTTTCTTAAAGGGTTGTTTGTGAAATGCTGGCTGTCAAGGTGCGAGAAATTGTCTTCCCTCACAAGTCCAAAAAATGTTTTTCCTCATTTGTCCGCAATTTGTCGCAGCAAACACTGGGGCTCGTGAACACAATATCGTATAAGGTAAAAGATCAGTTTATGGCCAACCAAATGTTACAGCCAATCGTGACTTTGACCCTTTTTCGGAGGGTTTTAAGCAGGTTATTTTTTGTTAGATAAAGAAATGGGGTTTTATATATTTAAAGAGGTGGGTTTTGTTCCTGCAAGTGGACGGAAATCAGAAACACTCGGATATGTACGCACTCACAAACAACAATGTTTTCCACCACTCACCTGAAGTCTAATAGCTACTGGTGGTTCTGCAGCTGGAAGAAGTCGTGCAAGAGGATCGCCAGTTGGGCCTGCGCTGGGCAGAATGGTGCAGTTGCACACTGCTGGTGCTCGCGATTCTCTTGTTCGACGTCAATTGCTGGCTGTGCGTCCTGAGTAGTCGTGTTGT